>JAVJIF010034414.1:0-148658 GCA_038442645.1 Agave tequilana
ACACTAGACGTCTCTCTCGTGCCCCTCTCAAGCCCTCGCCGCTGTTCGTGGATCTCGACTGTCGTCTCTCTCTCCGCCCCGTCACTATCGTCAAGGCCAAGAAAGGTACACTCTTTCTTTTTGTTGTGGTCGTTCTATTGTGCTTTGTTTGGAAACTCATTTGATAAAGTGAACAAGTATTCCTTACTTATGGGATCAACCTAACGAACTCATAGCAAGCGGACCTGTGTTGCGAGGAACAAATATCAAATTTAGATTTTTAAGGTACTAATATTAGAATGTGAAATTTATTAAAGACTTATACAAAAAAAATGTATGTTTTTACAGTAATTTTTTTAGGAGAAAAGATTGGAGGCAATTTCATTTATTTAAATTATTACATACTGAAACAATGTATACTTTACAATTTTCTCTATACATAAATTTCAATATTTTTATTATGAAAATTAAGTGAGTATGAAAGGTATGGGATGTATATACTTAGTAAATAGATAGGCATATATGTCAGTTGTAAGCATTAAATCAAAAAGTGAAGTTTTAAGTCCTCTCCTAACCTGGCTTGCTTGTTTTACAAGGAGAAATCTTACCAATTTTTTAATAAAATTAAAAATAAAAGGATCATATAATAAAATTAGAAATCAATAAATAACTAACAACATCATGTTTGATTATCAATTTGAACTAATAATTTAAACTATTTAAATGTTATGTATGTTATTGTTAATTCATTTTTTGTATATGATGTCTACACTAGCTAAATATGAATCAGAAATGAAAGTTTGCTAGTAGGTTAACTTTTGAATATTATAATAGTGTAATGAGTTTATTAAGTTTACTTTTGAGCATGCTGATAATCCTAATCGTATTAAATATTCATGCATAAGATGTGATTGTCTTGATAAAGTTACAATTAAAGTATTAAGAGATCATTTAATCATTAATGAGATTGATCAAAATTATACAAAATGAATATGATATGATGAGATTATAAGAAGAGTAGATCAATTATTTCAAATAATAGAAATATGATGAAAGAGAAAAAGTTGATTGTAGTGAGGGTGATCAAGTAGAAGACATGATCCATGATATAAAAGAAAATTTTGCAGATTGCCCACACTTAGTCGAAAGCTTGAAAAAATGATTTGAAAAAATTTTTATATGATGATTATACTACATTCACTAAATTAAAAGAGCGCAGGGGAGAAAAAAATATGGATGGAGGTAATACGATAAGATATAGAGATTAAAGGCCTTAACGAAGGCATATTGCTCGATAGGAATGAGTGGAGAAGTTGATCCATGTGTCCGATCTGGCGTAATTCTCTTTTGGTTCATGTAGTCTACCCTAAATACTTGGGACGAATGGCTTAGTTGTTGCTGTTGGTGATGATTATACTACATTCACTAAATTGTTTATATGTTGATATTGTACAATTTGAAAATGAAAATGGGTAGAGCGATAAGAGTTTTATAGCTTTGCTCAAACTCTCGAAGGATATACTTTCTGAGGATAATGAACTTTCAGATCGAACATACGATACCAAGAAGATCATGTGCTTCATGGGTATGAACTATGAGAGGATACACACTTACCTTAATGATTGTATTTTGTACCGAAAGGATTATGAAGATTTGGAGAGCCGTCTGATTTCTAATGTGGATCGGTGCAAAAAAAATAAGAATAAAATTCCCTCTCAGGTTTTATGGTATTTTCTTATAATACGTAGATTTAAACGCATGTTTAGAAATGCAAAACATACAAAGAGTTTGATGTGACATTCAGACGGGAAGATTAGTGATAATATGCTTTGGTATCTGGTTGCCCGCAATGGCAAATGACAAATTCAAAGTATCCCAATTTTGGGGGTGATGCAAGGAATCTCTGGTTCGGTCTTTGACTGATGGAATGAACTCACACGGTAACATGAGCAGCACATACAATACATGGCTGGTTCTTTGACTGCTTATAATCTTCTTCATGGTTGCGTATGAAGCCTGAGTTTCTAATATTATCATTACTAATATCAGATCCCAAACAGCTAAAATGATATAGATATTTATTTGGCATCTCTTATTGAAGATTTAAAGGTAATATGGGAAGAAGGTGTAGAAGTATTTGATACCCATGTTTCACCGTTATCGGAGGCTATGGAAAGTGTTTAATGGATATACTTAAGAAGATAAAGTACCAAAGCATTGAATGGTGAACATGTATATTAACGGGTGAAAAAACTCAATACAAGATATGAAAAAGTAAAGCAAAATACAGTTGAAAAGAATGTGTGGAAGAAGCGATCAATATTTTTTATCTCCCGTATTGAAAATTTTTATTTGTGAGACACTGTCTTATTCATGCATATTGAGAAGAATGTATGTGATTGTTTTATTAGTACATTACTCAATATGCTTGGTAAGACTAAGAACACAGTCAAAACTAGATTGGATTTGGTTGAAATGTGTATACGTGAGAAGTTGACACCAGAGAAGAGGGGACAAAATATATATTTATCGCTAGCATGTCATACTTTGTCTAAAAAGAAGAAGATATAATTATGCCAGTGTCATGCTGAAATTAAGATGCCAAGCGGTTACTCATCAAATATTCAAAGACTTGTGCCAATGAAAGATTTAAAACTAGTAGGATTGAAATCTCATGATTGTTATGCATTGATGAAATAGTTGCTATTCATGGCTATATGTCTGTGTTCCCAACACATATCTGTAATGTCATTATCCGACTTTGCTTTTTCTTCAATGCAATATGTAGTAAGGTAATTGACCCATCAAAACTGGAAGAGTTGTAGAAAAATATTGTGGCTACTTTGTCCTAGCTTGAGATGTATTTTTCACCTTCATTTTTTGATATCATGGTGCATCTAACAGTTTATTTGATAAGAAAGATTAGAATATATGGTTCGGTCTTCTTAAGATGAAAATATCAATTTAAGCGATATATGAAAATATTAAAAGGGTATGTGAGGATTCAAAATTGACCTGAAGGCTGCATTTTGAATGTAACACATATGAAGAGAGAGTTGAATTTTGCAATGAATACTTATCAAATGTTGAAGTTATATGACTTCCTAAGAAGGTGTGTACTATGAGAACAGATGACAATGATAAAATTGGCCTTGGTGTGGTTAATGTCAGTCGTAACTTATTATGTCAAGCACATATGTCTTGAATAACACGGATTAAGTATTATCTTATAAAAATGAGCATATGGACTATATAAGATGCATCAATCCAACTGAATCAAGGAGGGAGAAGTGGGTAATAGATGAACACAACAAATCATTCATTAAATGATACTACAATTGAGTTAATGCTTAATTGACAACTAAATCAAATTGTATTTCTAAAAATTTGAGATGTTAGCACAAGGGCCTCGAATGGATGTCATGTCCTACCAGAAGTTTCTACAAATGGTTACTATTTTTACACAAAAGCACATGATGACGGTATGCTGTACAAACAGTGGGGTGACCTTAATGGCTCAGTCAATGCATATGTTTAGCGCCAAATACAATAAATTAATATTTACAAACATGTCATACTATTGGGTGATTGATAACATATGGGAGTTAGATTGCACCATGTTTATGGTTCATGTGTTCCTGTGTAAGTAGGCAGAGAATAATAATGGCATTAACATCAATGAGTTAGGATAATTCTAGTGGATCTTAACAAAGAAGGTCACAAACATGATATATTCATATTGACATCATAAGAAAAATAAGTACTTTTTATCAAAGATCCTATTGATAAAAAGTGGTCATTGTTCTCTTGATGAAGCCGAAAATTACAGCTGATTGTGATGGTGAGAATAATACATGGGATAATATTGATGAGGTTCTCTCTTTTTCTGTAGGATTAAAAAGTGGGGATAATATTGATGGTGATGATGAAAATAATAATATCAAGGACAATAAATTTTATATACGAGATAATCATTTTGAAGGAATATTGGTTGAGAAAAGTTGCACAAAATATCGAAAGAATAAATATATATCTATTTATATGTTATAATTATTATTTATTTAAAAAATTAACTGTTTCTTTCTTTCATATATTATTGATGAGGCTCTAATTTTTAGTATTTATATTCCTTAGCAGGCATGTGGATCTATCACAGGGCAGTCAAGATGCCTCAAAGAAGATGGCTAGAGGCCCCACTCGCAGGGCTCATCTCATTTTAATGAGAAATAAGAATAGAAAACTTAATGTAGAATTGAATGAGAGTGATGCACTGTTTGGTGAAGCGAGAAGGAATTGAGCAGCTACATTGGATGTGTTGCTTATCATTATGTCTCTATTCACATCACAGATTGATGTGCAGTTTCTACAAAGTTGAAGGACAAAATCTGAAATGATGTTTGGTAAGCAAATTCATAATAATTTAATTGTCTATATATACTAAATTTATTCTGTTATAAGTGCATTAATATTTTTTTACTTATTACAGAGTATATTCATTCTAGACAAGGGGCAAAGCATCATTTACTAAAGGTCGCGGGTCAAAGATGAAAACAAATTTAAGAATTATTTGACAATGGGATTCATTGGCAAAGGTTTAACAGAAAATCAGTCAGCTGAATATTACTTCATTGATCAAGAAGTTTGGAAAAACTTCATACTTCAGTGTTCTACGGCAGAGTTTTAGGTTAATACAATATAACTACACATTATACAGTAATTAAATTACATATTTGAATATTAATTTTGATTAAATAGTTGTGTTTCTAATAGACTATGAGTAAGAAAACAAAGACAATTAAGAAAAAGGTGTCAAGAATAAGCATCATCTAAGTCATAATGGATATACCTAGTTTAAAGAAGAACTGATAAGAGTGTTTTTTTTGTGTTTTTTAATCTTTACATATTCTTTTATGGATTATTATTTATGTCTTTTATATATGTTTTGTACAACTGATACCAGAATCAAGTTAGGATAGTTCACCCACCTCCTCCTCCTCAATTTCCCAGGCAGAGTTATGGAAAAAAGTCAGGATTTTTGTAGACAGTTCATACATAAATAAACATAATCAAGAAGTTGCACATAAAATTGTAAGTGCTTATGTTTACAACATAATTGTTATAGCGTTCCTGATAATATTGATGAATAAGAGTTTACCCTCAAATTTCTTCTAGGACACTCTATCTCAGTCTGTGTCCCAGGGAGATATTCTTCCATCTTTGATGAATGACATATTGACCATGAGATTGGAGAGTGATTAGTACTCCGGTCATATTAGAGCTGGCTGGCAAAGGGCTACACTGGCTAGCTACTTTATACTCGTCGCCAATGTTGTCGAAGTTATATAGAAGAGGAGATTGAAAGAAAGGTTAAAGATATCAATGAAACCATATTTGAAGCAGATAGAAGGCTAGAGAAGCTGAGATGAGAATGCAAATAATGAAAGAATTCCGGCAGAAATTCTTACAAGCCAGTACGCCACCCCTCTCTAAGATGTTGCAATACGCCCTTCTGCTACACCATATATCGGTTATGACAATTGTACAGTTTCAAGACAATTATCCGATATTCCAAGGTAACCTTATCTAATTTCTTTAATATGTTGAGTTTGAGCACCATGTGTATTTTGTTAATGCAATTGATTATTATTTGGTTGTTACAGTGTGGTAATCTTCTGATTTCTTTGGCCATAGACCATGGTAACTGTGTTGTGGCGTACGAAAAAGCGTACAACATGAGGATCTGGTCAGATCCTTCACACCATGTCAATTGGATTCAATTGTGTTAGAGTGAGCATTGTTGATCTATTGAATGAAAATGCATCTTTGGCAATTTCACACTGTGAGATGACAACTGTCGGTGAAGCGGTTGTGCTTTCATTGTGTGGCCAAAGAAACTTATCACTCTGGATACACAGGTACGTTGACAAAATTATGTTAGATCTAAATTTATTCCATACAAGATCTACACATATACTGTTAGCCTCTTTATTATGATCAAAGGGAAGCAGAGTTTTAGGCATACCTGATTCCATCACGAGGATGCCGAAGATTGCACGATCTCGAAGACGCCGGAGTTGAGGGAGAGGATTCTTCTCTCCAGCCACCAAGTTCTCTTCTTTATCCTTAGAGGAGATGAGAGGCCTCCTAGAGAGAGATAGTTATTGTTGTTGGTGGAGAGGGAACCCTACTCATGGTATATATAGCATCAAGAAACCCTAGTTCAACTCATCATAGATCTAGGCCCTTGATTTATAACACGAGTTCCACACGTGTAGATGAGTCCCACATTCTAATTTAAATACACTCATGGCTAAGTGTAATTGAAAACGTGTCTAGACCCAAACCATTTAGGTTTGATCAATTCTTTATTGGGTCAAACAACATAGGTTAAGTGGGCGGGTGCAAATATCCAATTGACTTGATTAGGCCCAAAATAAATTAGACTTTAAAACATAATAAGTCTAACAATCTCCCACTTGGGCCAAGCAAGTCATACTGAATAGATATTATGCATAACTTTATGACGTCAAGACTTTAACCGCCGACAAATCACGTTTCAAAACAATCTGGTCCATTAAGTATCCTGCCACCGAACATGGCGATCGTTACCTTCTGTATAATCGAGGTAGGACCTTCCACATCACAAGTTTCAGAACCCCTAACGACATAGATCAAATGTGGACGTGTAGCATGGAAATGTCCTCTGATCAAATAAGGTACAATTCCAACTGGTTTCCACTTTATGACTCCAACGAGTCTAGCCTTATGACTCCAACGAGTCTAACTGCTAATCAACAAACTCAAATGCGCAAAAGTAAACTTTAGGAAAAGCAGTTATAAATTTATTTATTAGAATCAACAAATATCCATAAAGTGCACTTAGAAATAATGTCTGTTACATAAAATTAGCTACTCCCACAAAATCAGGATATCGTAATGACTAGTCATCCCCATATAAGCAATATGCTCTAAGAAGACTTTAGGTAAAAGTCCTTTAATAGTGGATCTGTAATGTTAAGAATAGTGTCATCACTGTCAACAGACAAAATATGATCCGAACTTTATCATTAATGACAAGAAACTTGATGTCGATATGCTTAGACTTTGCTGAACTCTTGTCACTATTGCAGTAGAGCTTATACCTCTTATTGTCACAGTGTAGCTGTAATGGACTCTCGACTAAATCCACCATCTTCCCACAATAAGGAAAATGTAAAATGAAGTGGACTTCCTATTGTCGATACATCCAGCATAATCTGAATCTGCGTATCCAATCAGCTGCAACTGATCAGATTTCATGTAGTCTTCTATTGATATCGCATTACCTTCTTGTAGTCTTTCAGTGATCAATCCCAAGATTGATCACGGATCTGCCAAGTTTCTCAATGGTATATGCTATGTCTGGACGGGTACAAACTTGAGCATACATCAGACATCCAACCGCCTATGCATACGGAATGTCTTTCATTTGCTCTTTCTGTAGATCGTTCTTGGGACATTAGGGTAGACTTAATTTATCTCCCTTAGAGCAATTCTTCATGCCATATCTATCTAGCACCTTATCGATATAGGCCTTTTTTTGTGATAAACCTAATATTCCACGTGTCCTGTCACGTTGAATCTGGATGCCTATCACAAAAGAAGCGTCTCCAAGATCTTTCATTTCAAAATTCTTTGAGAGAAAACTCTTGATCTCAAGTAGAAGATCTATATCGTTACTTGCTAATAGAATGACATCCACATATAGCACAAGAAATATAAATCTACTCCCTTTAAATTTATGGTAAATACATTGATCAACTATATTTTCCTTAAAATCAAAATCGGATATTACTTGATCAAATTTCAAATACTATTGACGGGATGCTTGCTTTAAACCATAAATGAATTTCTTTATTTGCAAACCAAATATTATGAAACCTTCACTTTAAAACTTTCTGGTTGCACCATACAAATTTCCTTCTCAATGCTACCATTAAGAAAGGCAATCTTAACATCCATTTGGTATAACTCCAGGTCAAAGTGAGCCACCAGTGCCATAATAATCCTAAAAGAATGCTTCATGAAAACTAGGGAGAAAGTCTCCTTATAGTCAATGTCCTCTCTTTGAGTGGATCCCTTTATGACAAGATGTGCCTTATACCTTTCGACATTACTTTTCGAATCCCGCTTGGTTTTGAATACTCATTTACAACCAATCGGTTTCTTTCCTTCAGATAACTCTACTAAATCCCAAACATCATTGTCTTTTATGGATTTTAACTCATCTTTCATGGCATTTGACCACTTACTGGAGTGAATGTTGAGTTTGGCCTCATTTAAGGATGCGGGGTCATCCTCTAGCCTTATGTCAAACTCATGCTATTGGAGATAAACTATATATAGTCATTTGCAATGACTGATCTCCTCTCCCTAGTTGATCTCCTAGGCACTTGTGGTTGAGAATTTTCAGTTTCTACCTCACCAGCATGATCTACTTCAGGATGAACTGTATATGTATCTTGTAAGGATGCAACTGTATTTTCATCTTGAAGTGGAACAATACTTTATCATTTGGAACAATTGTCATGGGTATAACAATATGTTCTTTCTTAAATATGAAATCTTTATGTAGTTGACTCCACTGTTCTGAATATTCTCAAAAAAAATTTAGCAATCCGTCTTTATGTTCTTAGTGGAGGGACAATAAAACTTAAAGCCTTTATACCTCTCAGAATACCCTACGAATAAACAACTAACTGTCCTTGAGTCCAACTTCTTCTCATATGGTATATATGACCGAGCTTCCGCTGGACAACCCCAAACATGTAGATGCCTAATACTGAGAGATTTTTCAGTCCATAACTCATATAGGGTTTTAGTTACTGTTTTGCTAGGTACTCTATTAAGGAGGTGACAACCATCTTTAAGGCTTCACTATATAATGACTTTGGTAGAGTAGTGTGAGCTATCATACTCCCAACCATATCCTTTAGTGTGTGATTTTATCTCTCAGCAATACCATTTTGACGAGGTGTCCCTGATATGGTGTACTAAGCGACAATATACCACTCTTTTAGAAATTGACAAATGATTCTGGACATTTACCTAATTCGTCATATCTGTCATAGTACTCACCACCATGATCAAATCTAACGGCTTTAAACATGTCCAATGATTGGGATTTCTCATGGAACAAATGAAGGTACCTATAATGAGAGTAATTGTCTGTAAAAATGATGAAATATTCATGACCACTCCAAGAAGCTGTAGGGAATAGACCACAAATGTCTGTATACACCAAATTATGACACCTGAACTTCGTCTAGTACCAAACTTTCTAATGTTTCTTTAATTAATTTTCGCTTAGTGCCTATGCTATTCACATATAGAGATTCAGTATATAAAGCATAAAGTTTCAATTTATATAGCCATCAATCAGAATTCTAATACCAACAACTTTAGATTTGAAAAGTAGACTAGACATTTCATTATCAAGAGTGACAGTAAAACTAGATCTGTCTAAAAATAAAATAGAAATATGATTCCGCCTAAAAGGACGGTACATATAAAGTCTCATCCAAATCTAAAACCAAAAAATCAGAATCTAATTAAGCCTACAAACTCCAATAGCTTTAATTGCAACTTTATTTCCATCACCCATGTATACGTATCGCTCAGCTGGGCTGGGCCTCTTTTGGGTTTGGAAGTTTCACATTGAATCACTTATGTGAATTATCTATTCACAATTTATAAAGTGGCACTAAAGCTAAATTAATCTCAGAACAAACATAAATATGAGATATACCCGCTAAATAGTCATTTCTGATATTTTATGCATTCCTACTTGAGGTGGCTTACTTTCTTACAGAAAAAGTATACAATGACCTTAGGCTACTTTTCTGCACTTTTGCCACTTAGGATCAGCCACTGTAGTGATGTTTATGTTCCTCCCTTTAGTTTCACTTTCCTTTTCTTATTAGAAGTTTATCCTGGATGCTAAGTGAGCACTGACTTTATCAGACATAGAACCCCTAATAGTTATAGGAATAGTGTACTTTATGACCATTAGACACATCTTGTAAGATCTCTCTCACTTACCATAATTGACCTTTTCTTTACTGAACTTTTATTAGTGATAGTAGAGATCCATCAATCTTTAAGGCGTACTCTAGGTGCATGAATTCAAGAACGATCATTTACGTGGTCTTACCACTTCTTAAAGTTTGTACCATTCAATTTATACTACATAGTGTACAATTTCTCATCATTTAACATAAACATTGTATTTAATAAAATTCTACTGTAATAGTCATAAAAAATGAATTTTAGAGAATGCTACCAGTTTAACTGATAGAGCTGCCGGTTAAACTTTCAGAACAGTTTGTCTCTATATGCCAACACTGTACTGGCCCAATATAGATATCCTAAAGTCTAGGTCCTATGTAAGAGAACAGCCTTCCTTTAGGCCGACTGTCACTTTATAGGATTGGTCCCAAAGTTTAAGTAATCTATATTGGCCATATAATATATGTAATGATCCGGCCATAATGACAACCTTCCTTTGGGCCGATTGCCACACGCATGGGCCACACAAATTTATGCATCTGGATTCTTGTTCCGCCATCGGACTAGTTGATGAGGGTAATGCAATATGGGCTTATAGTGTGACAACCTTCCTTTGGGCCGATTACCACACATGAAGGTTCTCCACTTGCATTACCCACATCAAGTATCCAAAGCCGTACATAATTCGGCCAAACAATAGTCTCTCCTTTGGGCCGGCTATTGTCTGCATGAACTGCATACGCAATTAAATAAGCTCTTTTATAAATTCTTTAGGTTGAACATGTATATATCTTTATCTGTGTGTTATTAACTGTAGTACACATCAATATTCAGTATGCTAGACAATATAAGCAATAATATAAATATTAATGAAGCGAAAACATGTAAGGGTACACATAATCATGATAAACAAACACTTCAATGCCTTCTTTATGTGAACTAACTACTATTTTGTCATGTATAGTTCATGTAATACTGTAGTGCTCGTCAAGAGCTTCGAAACGGCTATTTACATGCCCAAAATAGAGGTCAGATGAACCCGTAACGGCTAATTGAAGTTTATATTGGCAAAACGGGTCTGCAATGCTTATCGGGTCTGAATCAGACCCGACCCGCAATGGTTAAGTTATTGGTTTCCTTTCTTATTGGGCCGGGTTTAAATAAATTGAATAAAACCCAATAAACACTAATGTGAGACCAATTAAGAATAGATTAAATGAGTTTCCTTATTAGATTTAAATTTGTATTTATATCAAAAAATCCAATCGTAATCAATCTCACAATTCCAAATTAAGGAAACCCTAATCAGAAAAAAAAAAAATTTCATGTTGCCACTGTGTGCCGCCGGCCCATGGTGGCCGGCGGCTGCCCCTGCATGCAGGCGCCTGCGAGGCCCCTGCATGCAGGCGCCTGCAAGGGGTTCATCTCATTATATTTTTTTTTTAATATTCTTTATGATGCATGCAGCGTATGCATCAAATATCCCCACCCATTTTTTTTTTTTTAATCTTGTGCTGCATGCAAATTGCTTGCATGCAGCCGACCAAGCAGCATGTATCATTTTTTTTAATTTCTGTTTTAATTTAAAAAACAGAATTAACAAAAAAAATACATATATAACACACAGATTTAATTCAGAAAATATATATACATGAATTCAATTTAATTCAATTATTTGAGACACAAAAAATAATCTTTATTGAATTAAATCAAGAGATTGATTGGAATTTTGATAGATCGAGATCAACAAATTTACTTTATATCCCGATGATCCGATAAAGAGGAGGCTCTGATACCAATTGTTAGATCTAAATTTATTCCATATAAGATCTACACATATACTGTTAGCCTCATTATCATGATCAAAGGAAGCAGGGTTTTAGGCATACCTGATTCCATCACGAGGATGCCGAAGATTGCACGATCTCGAAGACGCCGGAGTTGAGGGAGAGGATCCTTCTCTCCAGCCACCAAGTTCTCTTCTTTATCCTTAGAGGAGATGAGAGGCCTCCAAGAGAGAGATGGTTATTGTTGTTGGTGGAGAGGGAACCCTACTCATGGTATATATAGCATCAAGAAATCCTAGTTCAACTCATCATAGATATAGGCCCTTAATTTATAACACGAGTTCCACACGTGTAGATGAGTCCCACATTCTAATTTAAATACACTCATGGCTAAGTGTAATTGAAAACGTGTCTAGACCCAAACAATTTAGGTTTGATCAATTCTTTATTGGGTCAAACAACATAGGTTAAGTGGAGGGTGCAAATATCCAATTGACTTGATTAGGCCCAAAATAAATTAGACTTTAAAACATAATAAGTCTAACAAATTAAAGCACAATATTGACTTTATAATATGATTAATTACAATTTTATCGTGACATGCAAATGATAAAGGGAAGAATACTGCACATCTTGAGACTGCAGGGAGCTTGCCCACAAATTTTTCAGTCACGTCGCCATCTTTTGTAGATGACAGTAAGAACAAATTATTAAAGACAGTGGCGACGCATCCGAGGAAGTTGGACGATAGTAGCCTTGTTCAAGTACCCATGTCTATTGGTATATTTGGGTGCGACTTTTGAACCATAATGCTCGAAAATAGGGACTTTATTGACTTCATAGAATGAAAGAAGATAAGTGCAACATGTATTGTTGTGTATATGAAGTGAGTTATTAATGTATTAAATAGAAAAGGTTTTATATTTGATATTTTTTTATATTTATGATTATTTTAGGTTTTAAATGATTGGTGTCTGAAGATGGGCTACACTCAACGGTATGATTTTATTTGTTCATACAGAATCACACATGTGACAACAAAAAAAGATGAAACGGCCGTTAAGACTCGATGACACGATGCTAATAGGTGAAAAGGATTGGTTGTATCTTGCACCATATAATACAGGGTAAGTACTAATCTTTTATAATAAATTTAATTGTTAATTTAATTTAATTTCTTATATGATGTTCTTTTATAGTTCACATTGGATCTTGGTGGTATTGACCCTCACAAACTAACAGTATTTTGGTTTGACTCCTTTCGACACGATGTGCGAGAACCGATTCGTGACATGATTAATACGTGAGTCATAAATTTTTTTTCATTACTTCTATTTATAAAATTATTTTATATTCTTGTTTATTTTCTGAAATTTATGAAAAGAGCCATCTTCATGTTTGCTGCACAAATCGATCAAAAAAAAGGTAAAAACTTTCATGGAAGAGGATTTTAGTAATTGTTTGGGAACTGATGATAACACTTTAAATTTTAAAATTTACTCAACACAATTTTATTTCTTGTAGTGTCTTAAACAACTCGATAGTGTCGTGTGAGGATATTATGTCATTCGGTTTATACATGAGATCTGCACAAATCAAATCAAACATATTTTTATAAATGTATAATACTTTGCATTAAAATTAATTTATATTCTTTTTAGAATATATTAAAACTAACACAAGTTAAGTCAATATGTTTGCAATTTGATAATAAAGAAAAATATTCAGATGGGGAATTGGATGATATTTGGGAAGAGTGGACGAGATATGTTGTGAAATATTTATGTAATCCGATGTTTGAATATTGAGCATAAGATAGTAATAGTGGGTTTCACTGAGGACTGTTAGAAGATTGAGCATAGAGATAGAAAGAGTTCTTGAATTTGCATTTATAATTTATTTCTATAATTCAAGAATTTGAGAGTTCTTGATTTTTGTATCTGTAATTTATTTTTATAATCCAATGTTTGTTTTCATCTTTTATTACAGGGAAATCAAGCATGTTTTGTTTCTGTAATCTAATGTTTGTTTACATATTTTGTTTCTATAATCCAATGTTTGCAAACATGTGCTGTTATAAGAAAATCTTGTATGTCAGTAATTTTTTATCTATTGTATGAATGTTTCAATAAACTTATAATATGTTATTTTAAATTTCAAAAAACAGTAAGACTTTTTATGACGGTTCAAAAAAAAATCGCCGTGAAAGGTTAAAATTTTCATAGACATTTAATGGCGGTTATATATATAGCCATTGTTAAATTTTAACTTTTTATGGTGCTTATTAGAAAAATATCCGTGGTTTTGTGGCGATTATCCCTAAACCACCGTGACATATTTGATTTAATGGCGGTCAAAAATTGCCATGAAATTTTCACATTACCCGAAAAGACCATGGTTTTGAATCTTCATCATTGCTTTTTGTAGTCTGGTCAAAAATAACTAAGGACAAGTCATCAGACGCGATACTCACTTCAATGCGAAGGTCGCGTTTCAAATTAAAATGCGGACCTCGCGTCCAATAGAAGCATGGAGACTTCAGACGCGGCATGCGTAAACCCACATTCAACGCGAGTCTGAGTAACTCTGTGTCCCGTCCAACGCGAGTCTAAGGAACTCTGCGTCTCACACAGTGTCTAAGCAACCCCGCGTCCTATTTCAAGCGCAGGTCTAAGTAACTCGACGCTCCACTTCAGACGCGGGTCTGAGAAACCCTGCGTGTCATTTCAAATGCGAGTCTGAGCAACTCCGCGTTCTAACTGAGATGTCTATGTTTACAACAAGCAATGCGAGATAGCATCCAGCGCAACACCGCATTTCCGTTGTATTGACCCCCATTACTGGGTCAATTGACTCCCCACGTAATGAGAATTAATCTCCATAATAGAGAAATTTTAGGAGACAATTATACCCTTATGACTCTCTATAAATAGCCTGGAGGAGTTATGAGAAAAAAGAGTGGGGAGGCATTTTGAGATTGAGAGCTGAGAATTCTCAAGCTAAAAGCTTCTTACTTTTTGGAGAGAAGTAGAAAAGTAGTGATCAGTAGACTCTAAACACTTAGTGTGTCAAAAACAGAGGTCCCTTCTGATTGATCTTCGAGAGCGTCCTGAAGAGAAGCTAAACAGTCGGCCGGTCAACGGAGAACAAGAATCACTCACTCTCATCGCTGCACGAAGAACCCAACCTTAAATAAAGAAGAGAACCATACCTTCTTCTCTTTTTGTAATCGGGATCGTCCCGCTGTAACTTTTCAGCCACTCAGAAATTTTACATCAATTAAGTTTTTCTGATCAAACAAAAGATGGCGACTCCATTAGGGATCTCTTTCTCTACTGACGAGAATGCTATGGCGCAAGCCGATGTCCAGCTTCTCGGGAAGACGGTTGAATCCCTCGTCATTGAATTTGACTAAGAAAAATTTGAGGAATTCCTTTCCTCAGTCTCCGCCAGTCCCAAGGCAATGTGACAATACCGCAAAGTCTCTTCTGAGACTCGCTCTCGAATCTCTTCGAAGATTACTCCTAAAGTGGCCTGCACCACTGCCCATAGTGCAAGCGGTGTCACTTCAGAAGAGGTTCTGAAAACCTCTCGTGCAGCCAATGCGGCCCGCGTCAACGTCTCTCAGGAGACCCGCAGGGCCAGTGTGTCGGTGCACGATCGTAGTGACGGTGAAAATCAATTTCGTCATCCCTTTCCTCTCCAATCTCTGCAATTTCAAGTTATAGGGGGTTCTCAACTATCTTTACGACTCAACCGGAATACTAAACGTCGATGAAAGCGTCAGGCACATCGATAATAGATTGAAAATTCTGCAGAAGTAATATGTTCTGCAGATTCAGAATGTTAGGTTCAAACCTGTGTTTCTTTTAAGCAAGGCGAGGACCGCGCTTTTATTCCAGAGCGCGAGTCCTGCGTTCATCAACAACGCTAGGTCCACATCACACGTCAGACCCGCGTTCTATCAGCTCCAAAACGCGAGGCCCGCGTTCCGCGATGGTCACGTTTTAACACAACGTGAGGTCTGCGTTTCAACAAAGCAACACAAGACTTGCGTTCAGCATTGCATGTCTTAAAGATATAAAATGTCAAAAAGCCCTCACCCTCTATGGTTTGAGGCTGGTTCCTCAGACGCTCCATCAACGGATCTGAGGGACTACCTGACAAGAAAGAGGAGCATCCATCAAATCGCCCCTCGGTGTCACTGCGAGCAACTAATCCCTGCAGTGCTCTCTGGTTGCCATTGCGGCTTTTAGACAAATAAACCTTTGATTTTTAGCCAATTGTCCGTATCTTCAGACTCAGCCAAAAGACGACAATCCTGGAAAAAGAAATCATTTATTGAGTACCCAAAAGTGACTACAAAAATGGTAGGGCTGAGTTTTACACCAAGAAAGTACAAGGAAAGCAACTGACTATTAGTTCAGAGGAGTCGGATGCTGATAGGTCTCCAGGTTTAAAGGATGCTCTTGCCGAACCTGAAGGGGTCTACCGATAAATTCAGACCCGCACGGGAACAAGCGCCCCCGTCGACTACAGTCTGTTGGCCAGGGGGATTGAAGTGAATGATGAGCACCCCGCCATCATCAAATCCTGGTCTTTGAATTTCAGTTCGGAGATAACCGCCTATGCCTACATGGCGGGAACTGCCCAGGAGGTGGCCAAGCGATTTGAAGAGTAGGCCCGAGTCTAAAGGGAACAATTCGATATGATTCGAACTTAGCAAGAATCTATCGACACTCTTAAGAAAATACTATCACAGCTGCTTAAGGACAAAAATAAATCGAAAGCTAAAACTCCTTTCAAGAAGTCCAAGGGCAAACGAAAGGAGGGAGAGAGCTCATCTTTCATAAATACCAAGAGTGAAGAGCATTCTAACTTTGAGCCATCCAAATCTTCATCAGAAGAAGAGGATAACTCAGAGAATGAGAGCAGTCATTCCAAGAGGATGAGCAAACTGGAGCAACACCTCGAGGCCCTCGCAAATCGAGGTCTTCAAGATGTGGGGATAGTCCGACTTTACCCAGCAGAATGGGATACAACTCCTTACCCTCCCAAATTCAAGGCACCGACCCTACATACTTTCAATGGTAAAGGGTCGTCGAACCAACAGATATACTACTTTAAATCCCAAACTAGGAATGTAGTATCGAATGACATCATCATGGCTCATTTATTCATTAGCACCCTTAAGGGGGTCGCCTTTGAATGGTTCATGAAATTTCCTGCAGAGTCGATTAAGACGTGGGCCAACCTGGAGATGTTTTTTCTGGCTCGTTTCTTTGAATATGATACAGAAATTTCAGTGCCGACTCTCCTTGCAAATAATCAGAAGAAAGGAGAGTCTATTAAACTTTCATCGAGAGAATTCAGAGCATGGCACTCCGTCGTCCCAGTGGCATAACACAATCTATATTGGTTGAGACGTGCCGTCACAATCTACAAATCTCCCTACTCGCTCAAATGGGAGTGACGGAATGTCTCACTTGGAAGTAGTTGGTTCTACAAGGTGAACAGGCGGAAGAGATCGTCGCCAGGGTCAAGGCTGCAGAAAAAGACAGCAAATCGAGACCCGACAAGTCAATGCGACGTACACCAAAGTCATCTTCTCGGCCGAGAAGAAGAGATACTCCGGCAATGAAAGTTAAATCACCTTCAAAGACCCAGTCAGCTAGAGGAGGAATGGCTTCCAGCTAGGCATATGCTAATAACTCGTATTACTTCAAGGATGAGCACGTGGTTTCTCTGTTCAAGATACTCCAAAAGAGTAACAGGCTCAAACTTTGAAGATCAGACACCCTGAAGAGGTGGAAAAGACAGATGATCCCAACTACTGTGTATATCACAGGATGCTAGGGCACCCTACCAAGAGGCTCTGATCAATGCAGAGGTGTTAAAGCTTCGTCCAGAACACAAGAAGGTAACTGCCAACATGACAACTACGTCACCGATTCAATTTGGAAGAAATCTCCCACTAGCACCAACCGGAGTGGTTCTCATCCTGAAAGAGAAACTAAGAGTGATCAATACTGATCCTCATAATCAGAGGGAGAAAGGTCTCATTCCTATCCTATTTCTGAAGGAGAGACAATTTGGGTCCATCCTGACATTGTCAAAAGCCAGCAATAGACGACTGTCATAAGCAAGAAGTCCAAAGGCAAGATTAGAGCATCTTTCAGTAATATGGTGAGTATCTCTACAAGAGAAACTGAGGAAGATGTCACGTTCCTTACTAGTTCGGGAGACGAGAAGTCCGCCTTTGTTGCTGACGCGAGTGTACCTCCCACATCAAAGACTTGATCTATCAAGTAGTACCTGAAACAGTACGGTGAGCCGGTAGCAAACTCCCCACAGCCAGCCGAGGAGACAATCGAGCAGTCCACGAGGCCATTCCTCAAAAAGTAGAAAGAGCTTCGGTATGTCAAAGCTCTTCCAAAAAGTAGTGCGGGACCATCAACTCCCTTTCATTTTAATGTCTTGGCTCAACTAGCCAACATCCCTACTCGAATCATTCTCTATGAGTTCCTAAGGCTTTTCAAGTCTACAAGAGATGCTCTAAGAGAAGCATTAGCAGATGCAAAGGTTTTTGTGACCCAGATTCATGCTATATGTGAAGAGGAAGACGTCAACCATTGCCACCATACCTCGAAACAGTCTTCCTGCATCACCTTCACCCCAGAAGATATGCAAGTTAAAGGAAAGCATGACAGACCCCTGTATTTGTAACGCCCCGATTCCACGGATACGGGGACGTCACTGCAACGTATATACGTAGGTCAGAACTACCCTCCCGTATATACGCTAAGCATCAGTACAAACAAGAATCAGAGTACGGAAGCGAATGGTGCATTATACATTCCAACGCATATATATACAATTACAGAATTATCACCAGTAGTGATCTAATATTACATGAATATCATATCACTAATATGCGCAAATGCGGGAATACAAGGAATATACATAAATGAACAGTATAAAAGGGAGCTCACATACCTGTATACAAGGAACCGTACAAGTATGAATAGGAAAAGAGCACTCACGAGTTTAAAAAGGAAAACTCGAGAGACTCACAGGGGGCCTGGAAGGATGTGGCTCTGGACGGTCGGCTGGGGATCCACGCTACCGCTGCGCCACTCTGATCAGTGAAGGGGTAAATCCACTCGCTCCAAGCTCCAAGACCTGGACGTGAGAATCCAGGGGAGTCAAATGATACTCCCCAGGCGAGTGTAGAAGCAAAACCAAGTGGTGAAGCAGGGTGAGCATAATAATGCATATATCAAGTAGGAAATACTCAGGAGGCAGATAGGATAGAGCAGGTAAGAATAGACATGGCATGAGAATCATAAAACAGGAAATCCGAATAAAACCAAGGACGAGCTACAAGGTAGTCATATCATAATACTCATAAAACATGAAATCCGATATAAAGTCCGGGAAAAGCAAATACGGTAAGGCACATCACGGATTCATAGCTATTTAAGATGCAGGCTTTGGTATGCGTCCCATTCCACATACCTCTACTTACAACTTAAAGAGCCGGTTATTATGACACTTTATTATTACTCGTCTTGCCCATATATCTCGGTATGTGTCTCGGTGTACGGCCAACTCACATACATCCATATATAAGCAAGTCGAGGTTGTTATTGGAAACAGCGGTTGTATCAACGAACTATGTTTACAGTGGGTCCCGTGCATACCCGGGACCACGGCCCAGGATTGTTCCGTTGCTTGAAGACGGAACCTGCCGCAAGGCTAAACAGGAGGGACTTATGTATGCCCTTGTCATGACAGTAAACAGGAAAGGGAGAAAGCACTCCCCTCGGTCCCCTGGAGTACCACAGGTAAGACCGGATATATAGTGCACAACCTAATGCCACTGTAAACACGAACACATATCGATATCCGCATGTTTCCCCCGACCCAATACAAGTTGGTCCATTTTAAGATTCAATAGTTTAATTATCACTTTACGGGAAAAACAGGAAATAGACATGATCAGGAATCAGGAGTACATAAGTATAACATAGTCAGGTCACTGCATGTAAAGCAGGAAAACAAGTCACTGATCATGATACAGGATAATAAGTCAAGTTCCCGTAAGAATGATAATCACAAGTCAAGTATATCATGCTGGGTGTAAAGTGATAGCATGACAGGATGATGATAATTAACAAGCAACCAAGCATATAAGAGATTGATAGTAATCAGGTGGCAAGTTATGTCAAGAGATTGATAATAGTCTGGGTAAGTCAGGTCATACCAATAGGGTCTTGCCATAGAGCATGCCAAGTGGTCAGGTGATAACACACTAGATGTCAGGTGATATACATATGTCAAATGGTAGCACATAACTAACAGGTCTAAAGTAATGCCAAGTGGTAATATAAAAGTAAGGACCCAAAGTCCAACAAGTCCAACGACCACGAAGGGTCGGCCACGCATAGCATAAAGCAATAAAAGATATAGAACATGAAATAAAATACATGAAAGCTAAAGCGAGAACATGCGCATAATCAATGAAATAAGAAGTAAGAGGGTAGCGAGTGAGAACACTCGCCTGAGTCACCAATATACCGAAATATCCGAAATTCACGGAAGCCTGGGATGCGCCACAAAACCTGATATAAATATGTAGAGTGAAGATGAGAGAGAGAAAGAATGGAAGATGATGTGTGTCTAAAGACAAGTCAAGTAATACCTATAGGTGATGTAAGTCTAGAGGGTAAGGTTCATGTTCAAGAAAGGAATCAACTAAGATGGCTAGGCAAAGTTAGTCGACTAGGATGGAAAAGTAGTCGACTAATAGTGGAGTTAGTCGACTAACAGTCTGGTATAGTCGACTAGAACTGGTTTCCAGAGAGTTGGGTTTGGTTTCAGGGAATAGTTAGTCGACTAGGTTAGGAGGGGTAGTCGACTAATAATGATCTTAAGTCGACTAACAGATACTTAAGTCGACTAAGTCTGTGATACAGAAAGTTGGGGTTTCCGTCTCAGGATAAATTAGTCGACTAGGGAAGAATGGGTAGTCGACTAATAATCTATAGTCGACTAATAATATAGTCAAGTCGACTAGGGTCGAGAGTTAAGGTTTCTGGTTTCAAGCAAGGTTAGTCGACTAGGGTAGAATAGTAGTCGACTAATAGTGGAGCTAGTCGACTAGGAAAATGGGTAAGTCGACTAATACTGTGTTTCCAGAAAAGGTTAAGATTCAGCTAAGGGTTTCTAGTCGACTAGGTTCTAGGTCAAGTCGACTAATCGACTGGAAACAGCATACAGAACAGGTTTTCTAGGGTTTGTGTTTGATGGCTAAAAATATGATTTTGATGGCATAATTGAACATGATATGTGAACTTAAGCATGCTAAGAAATAACCAAGTCTTGGTGATGAAAATTACTCACCAAAAGGCACCAAGTGATGGAGGTTGATGATGAAAGGAAAGGTGGAGTCTTTTGTGTTGTTGACCTTGTGGTGGTGGTTTCCATGGTGATGAAGGAAGAAGAAGATGAAGCTAGGTTGGAGAAGTGGTGGTGGTTGAAGATGAAGCCCTTGTGATGAAGCCCTTGTTGGGTTCTTGAAGTCTTGAGATGGATCCTTGAAGCTAGGGTTTTGGGTTGAAGAAGAGGGGATTTTGGAGGAGCTCTCTTGTTGAAGTGGAAGAGAAAAAGGGTGATTTGCAAATGAAAAGGATTATATAGGTTGGGGATTTTGTAAAGGAGATTGAAATAGGATAAATGCAAGGGGGCTTTGTGTGAAAGGGGAGGGGTGAGGTGTCCCTAGGGTGGCCACTTGGCCGGCCATGGGTGAGAGAGAGAATGAGTGGGGTTAGGTGAGAGGGTGAGTGGGAAATGAGGTGGCATGACAAGGTGGAAATTGGAATATGCGATAATTGGAAAAATGCCCGAAATTCAAGTATCTCGGAACGACCCGAAATAATTACCAAAAATCAATAATAATATATAAAGACCGATAGTGAAATCCGTTTGAAGAAATACTTTATAGTTTTGAAACTAAAAATCCCGGAACCAGTTATCTACCGACTCCGTTGGAATTTTCATAAAATCATAAAATCCTCAGAAAAAGAATGTAGGTATAAAATATGATTCTAAGGAATAATGTCTAAAGAATCATTTAGAAATTCCAAACCGTTTGAGAATTAAAAATCCAGGAATCGGTCAGCGGCACTGGCCGACACCGGTTTTGAAGACTTTCATTTTGATTCTAGAAAAATCTAGAAAATCATAGAAAATATATAATAATGGAAAATGGTATTTAAAACTAAAATCGGTCAATTCTAATTATCAGAATGTCTAAATCGAGCAATACTCTAGGATCGGGCCTTCGGTTCAGACTAGGGCTGACTCCGAATCCACGAATCCAAATCCAAGACAAAACAGTCATAAAAGGAATTCATAATACAGAATAAATACAGGAAACAAATCGAAAAAATACGACCGAAAATCTGAATACGCAACTAAGTACGTATTCCGGGAACGGGGTATTACAGTATTACACATGGTACATTGGATCATCTGAAGTGAGTCGCATTCAGGTTGATTCAGGATCCGTGTTGAGCATTATGCCCCGCAAGGTTATGCAGCATTTGGGAATCCCCACCAACCAATTGAGCGCCACTCAGATAACCATCTATGGCTTTAACACCAATGGTACGCGCCCGATGGGAAAAATCAAACTCAGGTGCCAAATTGAGGACCAAAAATTGAGGTGATATATTATGTCATTGATGTAGACACCTCGTATAATCTGCTGCTAGGACGATCTTGAATTAACCACAATGTCATCGTCCCATCCACTCTCCATCATGTAATGAAATACATTGGTGAAGATGAAAAAGCGAGAATGTTGATTGCCGAAAGGAATCCATTCAAGGAAGTTGAGAATTATTTTACAGATTCCCTCTTTTATCAAGATTCTCTTGAGGTTGATGAGAATCCACACCCAGAAGAACTTAATTCTGACAACGAAGCAGATACAGAGCCAGAAGAATACGAATGTCTCTGGAAAATAAATCCTCTTCTAACGATCATTGATAGGCTCAATTTCGATACCATCGCTAATGTTGAAAGCGAGTGGTTCATCAATGAAGATTTAGATTTGACTTACTTTTCTGGATTCAGTGTCGTCTGACACTACACTGACGTAAGCAGTGATCCTTGTTCAGCAGTGAATGCTTTGACATAATTGTATGCACCAATAAAGTCATCCCTCCTAGTACGAAAAGATAGGAGGTGCACACAATACCTTCTTTAAAGTACCAGCCAAGTGAAAAGATCAAAAGCCAATTCTGTTCGGGTGGATCGAAATAGAGCCTATAGCTTGTGAAAGCTCAGGGGAAAATTCTGTGCCTCCACAATTTTTTCATTATGGACAAAAGTCACGTCACAAATGGAAAGAATGGGGTATGATTTTATCAAGAAATCAGGCCTTAATTTCGGCAAAGAAAAACGAGCACTATTTCGTTCATTTGTACCGAAAGGCAAAGACCCCGATTACTACCATAAGACCCGAAGAGGACTCGGTTATGTAATTACACCAGTCTCATTAGATCCTGAATCTGAAAAAGAGGTCTATCATGACAGCTCAGCAATATCATCGTGGGACTCAGATGTCAGCGTCGGCGATATCTTCGGAAGTCTCTCAGTGAATATGGTATCAGCCAACCACTTGGAAGATAACGAAGAAGATACTTTTGAACCTGAAGAATTAATCCAGTCTGACTCTGATCCATGAATTAAACACTTAAATACTCTTTGGGATATGTGTTTTGAGTAAGCGAGCCACCCACTGAGGATAAAGTATCTCAAATAAATCTTAGAGATGAGGCTAACCCTAAGCCGATCTTCATAAGTGAGAGCTTGTCGCCTTTCGAGAAAGAAGACCTAATACAGCTTATTAGAGATTATGTAGATATCTTCACTTAAAATTATGAGGACATGCCCGAGCTCGATCCCTAGATTGCTATGAATCATCTCCCTAGACGCTAAACCAGTCAAATAGCAGTAGCGATGATTCCGTCTCAAGATCATGGAAGCAACCGAATCAGAGGTGAAAAAGGTTATAGACTCTAGTTTCGTCAGGGAAGAGCAACATCCTAATTTGGTGGCCAATATAGTGCTCGTTCCCAAGAAGAATGGAAAGATCTGGATTGGCATCGGCTACCGTGATCTAAATATCGCTTTCCCTAAAGATGAATTCTCTTCGCCGATCATGGATGTTATGATTGACAACACGTGCGATTTTGAGAGGATGTCTTTCATGGATGGCTTCTCAGGGTATAATCAAATAAAAATGTACTCTGAAGATGAAAAGTACACATCTTTCAGGATGCCTTTGGGAGTATACTGTGATCAAGCTTTAACCTACACATAGAAAATACAGAATTTCAGAACTTTATAATAGAAGTGCAAGTACTCAATACTACCGCTATAGCAAAGTGGCTATGTGGGTCGTGATCCATAAGGAGGGACTAGCGATGGAAGCATTTTGCAAATTCTCTTTAGTTCACAAAAAATGATTAAAATTCTTCTTTTAATTCTTGAAAAGAAAATGAAAAAAATAGTTATAGTTAAATGAAGAAGAAAGTGGTAGATTGAGAAGGTGAGAAATTAGAAAATAGATTTATACAAAAAAATTAAAAAGAGTGAATAAAAGACTTGAGAGATGGTGATATTGTTGATCTAAAATAAAAATTAAAAGAAAGAAAAAGAAAACTAAAAAACTTACCTACCTCTTCCGGTTGATGCCTTATCTGGAATCCTTGTCAACGGTGTACCTTTGCTTGAAGGTGAGTGAAGCATGACAATTGAGATCTTCCCTATTCCCGTTCTATACCACTAAATAAAGGTGCAAGCCATATTACCATAGAAATGGTTGTTCATCACCATAGGCCATCAACGACACTTACAAGGACGAGGCAACTTGGAAGCTTTTGGAGTCGTTTGGATTCACAAACAGAGAAAAGAGAAGTAATAAAAACAAGAGTAGAAAAGAAATTTTGATTGAATTTAATAACAATGAAAGAAAGGTAGAATACTTACACCAGTGTCACTCTCAGTACAAGCATCACTTCTCTCATGAAACTGTTCTTCGATAGTTACAAAAAAAAATTTACATTTAAAGAGAAAGAAAAACTAAGTTAAACCTATACAAAAATCTATTCTATTCTCTACTTGACCGCCCTCTTTTACCTTCAGAAATTGCAGTATTATAGGATAAAAGGAGTGGCAAAGGATGGTGAAGAGATGAGCTCAAATCGCTAGCCTAACAACCATATTCTTATCCTTATTATCTCTTTGTATACTGATAAATTCATCTCTAGACTTTTGAAAATGAAATTATCTTCATTGATTTCTCAAGGAAGGATAATAAATTCAAATAAAATTCGATTTAGTTGGAATACATTTGATAATATCCTCTCTCTTTTATCCCATATTTCTTATAAGATTTGCCTATAAACTTCTTGATTTGAGATATCTTAGTTGATCTTCAAGTTAACCAAATGGATATTTAAAAATCCACTTTTAATTTATTTTATCAGGTGTTATCTTCTCTGATTTGTGCCAATTTTTAGATAGAATTATTTCTAAACTTCTAAATTTGAGTAGATCTTCTTTAATTTGCTTGAGATTTTAAAACTCCAGATTTAATTGGATAAGGTTGTCCATTTCTTCCTTTCTCCATAAATTATCCTGCATACCATTAAACATTAAAATGAATTAAATAGCAGAGTTTTATTATAAAATAAATGTGAAAATGTGACATATGTGACATTAAATATGCAATGCACGTGTATAATCATACTGCTACACAGTAATGCCATTTGGCTTGAAGAATGCCACTACGACATATCAAAGCTCTGTGAAGGCGATCTTCTATGAGCATATATGCAAGGCCGTAGAATGCTATGTCGATGATATCACTGTGAAAAGCTGTGATAAAGGTGATCACTTTGCTGACCTAAAAAGAGTGTTCGACATCACGCGGGCTCATCAGTTGAAGATGAACCCAACCAAGTCCTTCCTGGGGATAGCCAGTGGTAAATTCTTTGGATTTGTTATTACATCTAAATAGATTCACCTCGATCCAGAGAAGATCCGTGCCGTCAAAGAGATGTAACCTCCAAGAAATCTCAAAGAACTCAGAGGTTTACAGGGATGACTGACATATATCCAGAGATTCATATCGAATCTCTCAGGGCGCTACCAAAGCTTCACTAAATTAATGAAGAAGAGAGTCTCATTCATTTGAGACAATGCTTGCCAAGAATCATTCGAAGAGATCAAGGAGTATCACACACACCCGACATTCTGTAGCTCCAGTATCAGGAAAACCTTTCCTGCTATATGTTTCGATCATTCCTTAGGAGCTTTTTTACAGAATAATGATCAAAACTATGAACAAGCAATTTACTATTTAAGTAGAATAATGATTAGGGCGGAGCACCATTATAACCCAATCGAAAATGAATGCATGGCGTTAGTCTTCGCTGTCTAGAAGATGTGACACTATCTCATAGGGCATTGCATTCAAGTTATCTCAGAGTTAATCCTTTGTGATTGCTCATGATAAGACCATCTTCGCTGAACTGCAGATTGGCAAATTGGCTATATTGCTCTCACAATATGAGATGCAATTCATCCCACAAAAGGCGGTCAAAGGGCAAGCAGTGTCAGATTTCCTGGCCGATCATCCAATTTCAGGAACTTCAAAACTTTATGATGATCTCCCAGAAGAGATTGCAGAAGTTAACGTCATCAATACCACCTCAGAAGAACAAGTGTGGCAACTATTCTTTGCCGGAGCATCGAGGACGAACCTTGAGGGAAATATCGTCGCAGGTGTGGGGGTAGTGCTTATCTCCCCCATATAACTATGTGACCCCTCGTGGATTTTCATTAATTGAGCCGTGTTTCAACAATGTCTCAGAATGCAAAGCTCTCTTGATCGGGATGCAACTTGCTGAAGAGATTGGAGTCCAAAATCTCGTAGCATATGGCGATCCAAAACTCATCGTCAACCAGGTTCATGGGGAGTACGAAGTCCGACACAAAGACTTACAAAATGCACATACAGATGACTGGCGTCCCTCGCCGCTTCATTGGCCCTTCCCTCCGGAGCCATAGAGAGAGTACTTGTCTACAGTTGCGACTCGTACTGTTGCAAATTTGCCCTTGAAGACAGTAAAACTTGAAGAAGAGACCTTCAATTCAAAGAGGTTCTCGAGACCTCAAAAAGTCTCAAATCTAGGGATTGGTGATTCCCTTACATCAACTTCATCTTTTATGGCACATTGCCTGATAATCCCAAGGAAGCAGCTGCCATCAGAAGAAAAGCTTCTCGATTCTATTACAATGTGTATCATCAATCGTATGCTGGAATCCTACTCTGATGCCATTCATACAAAGAGGCACAGGAGGCACTCAAAGAAGCTCACGACGTTATGTACGAAGCTCACCAACCCGGACCCAAGCTCGGAGACTGGCTCAGAAGACTTGGCTATTATTGGCTGAAGATGATCCCTGACGTCATCGCCTATGCTAAGCGATCCCATGCCTGTCAGATCCACGATAACTTCGTCCATCAAGCGCCAGGAAATCTTCATCCCACATCCTCTTCATGGCCATTCAAGATGTGGGGAATGGATGTGATTGGACCCATCAGTCCCCCAACATCCAAAGGATATCGCTTCATCTTGGCCATAAGGATTACTTCTCTAAATGGGTGGAAGTCGTTCCCTTGAAAGAAGTAAAGACACTAAATGTGATCAAGTTCATCAAACATCACATGCTCTTCTACTTCGGTGTACCCCGACGAGTCGTCTATGACAATGGACCCCAATTCATCAGCCAAGCATTTTAGATGTTCTGTAATAAATTCAGAATTCAAAGTGTGTCATCAACGACATACTATCCAACTGCTAATGGCCTTGTAGAAGCTTTTAACAAGACTATTGGGAAGCTTCTTATGAAATTTGTCTCGAAAAATCGACGCGACTGAAACGACAAACTAGGCGAATGCTTGTGGGCTTACCGCACAACGGTGAGAACCCCGACGAAGGCCACGCCATTTTTCATGGTGTATGGATGTGAAGTTATACTCCCATTGAAAATTTAGATTCCATCTCTGTAGTTGCCTTGTCAACCAAGATGGCAGATTAGAAAATGCATCGATTGCGCCTCCAGGAGTTGGAAGCTTTAGACAAAAAATGTCTACAAGCCCAACAGCAAATCCAGCTCTATCAAGCTTGAATTTCTAGAGCCTTCAATAAGAAAGTCAGAGAATAGATTGTCAAGAAAGGCGACCTTGTCTTAGCTGTCAGAAGACCCATGATTATGATACATAAGACAAAAGAAAGTTTTAACCCAAATGGGAAGAACCATTTGTAGTAGAGTTTGTCTACTCAAATGGAGCATACCACATTATAACTCTAGACTGTGATGCGCTCATAATGCCTATCAACGACAGATTTTTGAAGAAGTATTATCCTTAACAGGACCCTTATGATCCAGTTAACACTACACCTCTGACCAAACCTTCAAGGTCAAAAATGTATTGAAGAGCACCAAAGAAAAACTTCTATCTTCAATGGATCACATCACGATCGATTGACGCCGAACTGATCGAACATTGTTGATATCACGATGCATGATTTTAACATCGAAGAGACAAAATGCGAAACTTCGGTTTTAGCCTTGTCACCCTTCTCATGATCAAGTTAACACTACACCACTGATCAAAGCTTCAAGATCCAAGATGTTTAGAAGAGTGCCAAAAAAGAGCTTCTTCCTTCAACGGGTCACATCACGGTCGATCGACACCGAGCCGACCGAACATTGTTGACATCACAATGCATGATGTTAATATTGAAGAGACAAAGTGTGAAACTTCGGTTTCAGCCTTGTCACTCTTCTCTTGATCAAGTTAACATTGCACATCTGATTAAAGTTGCACCTTGATCAATCAGATAAATTAGGGTTTGAGATCCAAAATGTTTGGAAGAGCACCAAAAAAGAGCTTCTTCCTTCAATAGATCACAACATGGTCGACCGACGCCGAGCCGATCGAACATTGTTCACATCATGATACATAATGTTAACATCGAAGAGATAAAGTACGAAACTTCAGTTTTAGCCTTCTCACCCTTCTCATGATCAAGTTAACACTACACCTCTAATCAAAACTTCAAGATCCAAGATGTTTGGAAGAGCGCCAAAGAAGAGCTTCTTCCTTCAACAGATCGCATCACGGTCAATCGACGTCAAGCCTACCGAACATTATTGACATCATAATGCATGATGTTAATATTGAAGAGACAAAGTGTGAAACTTCAGTTTCAACCTTATCACTCTTCTCATGATCAAGTTAACATTACATTTCTGATTAAAGCTTTACCCTGATCAATCATATGAATTAGGATTTGAGATCTAAGATGTTTGGAAGAGCGCCAAAGAAGAGCTTCTTCCTACAATAGATCACATCACGGTCGACCAACGACGAGCCGATCGAACATTGTTGACATCATAATGCATGATGTAAATATTGAAGAAATGACAAAGGCAAAATGTCAAGTTTTAGCCTTGTCACTCTTCTCTAGTTTATCTATGAACATCTGACACCTCCACGACTAAAGGATAGAGGAAGTAATTAGCAATTAAGTCCAACAGAAAATCTTCGACAACTCATCATGCTGAAAAAAATAGCATGGCTAGCTCAACTCAAACGGTAGTTGGTAAAGGCATACCAAATCCGTTGATAGCTGAGGATTTGCTAAAAATCCCGAGGGACCTAATCTCGCGTTTTCTTTCAAAATCCCTTACCAATCCCCTCCATGGAATGGTAAGAACTCAAAAAAGTTGTAATTATTTTCCCAGCGAAATAATTACCAAATCAAACATGTCAAGTTAATATTATACCTCTGGCATGTCCCACTGTTAAGTTAACATTATACCTCTAACCGTGATTTCCTTCAATATCTCCGGTGGATAAAATTTTTAACTTGTCAAATCTCTTCTATAAAATGACAAATCCACTAAATTGCTCAAATCGTAAAACTCTCGGTTAAGTTAATATCACACCTCTAACTAAAATTGCTTATATTATAATATAAATCCATGTCAAGTTAACACTACACTTATGATAGTGATTCTCTCAATTTCTCTACCGAAAATGAGATATTCGATGCTAAGTTAACTATCACACCACTAGCATCCATTTCATTGTTAAGTTAAATTTACACATCTGATAATGATCCTCCCTCGAGCCTTCTCATCGAAGCCGAGATGTCAAATTTCAAGTTAATATCACACCTCTAGCATTTACCTCGCTGTTCAGTTAATATTAAACTATGATAGCGATTTTCTCAGTTTTCTCAATGTAAACAAGATCTCCTAAATGCTAAGTTAATATTGCACCTCTAACATGCACCTCCTTGTCAAGTTAATATCACACCTCTGACAATTTGATTTGCTTCCAATTATAAATCCTAACCCGTCATGTTAACATTACACCTCTGACGGTAATAAAATTTTAAAAATTCCCAGTAGATTTAACTCCACTTGTTATTCTCATCGATAGGATAGCAAGTCCACAAATTCGTTCAAATCACGAATTCAACTCCTGTCAAGTTAACATCACACCTCAGACAGTGACCTGTTCAAATTTCTTAAATGAAATTTTCAAACTTTGAGTTGCTATGTTAATCGTCACCTTTAGCAATCAAAGTAAATCACTTTCATTGGCTAATTTTCAAACACAAAAGGAAAGACAAGACGAAGGTAAAATTATTATTTGTATCAAAATTTAAAAGTGATACAAACACTCTCTTATTCAATAAGATGGAGTGTTAAAAAGAAAAAGAGAGGAACAGAAAATCACTCTTACTCAGCAAGAGATTGAATTTCTTCTCTGAGGTGTTGGATATCCCTTTGGCGCGCCGCCTCAGCCTCAGCCAGGGCTTGAGCCCTCAATTTTTCCTCGGACAAAAAGGTCTTTGAAGCCAGTTGTGCCCGAAGAGTCTCCAGTTTAGAAGATTGGTTCCCGAGTTCTTTTTGCACCCGATGCCTGGTGGTCTCAAGCTCCTCTACCCTCTTTTTCTCATTTGCAAGTTCAGCTCGTAATCTTGAATTAAGGCTTGCGCCTTAGCAATCGCCATGAGAGAACTTGCAATGACATCCTCCATAGCTTTGGAAACAACTTCAGATTGATGGAGGTCGTCAGTTAAACCCTGATAGCTGATGTTGGAAGTATCAATATAGTGGGTGCACTCAGCCGTCTGTTCTTCAATCTCTTTTCGTTCCTGCTCCTGCCTAATATGAAGGTCCTATAATACCCGTTGAGCATCGGCAGCCAGATTGGCTTTCTGTAGATTTCTAAGATCCTCCAAATATGTGCCTAGCTACTCAACTAATGCCTGGTACATTGTTGCACGATCATAACATCCAGTTTGTCTAATATTTTAAATCTGATTGTCAAGGAGAGATCACACAAATTCGAAAGGACTTCTCCCAAAGAGTATCAACTCGATGCAATACCTTATCGTCACAAAAAATTGCCCTACAATTTAGAGGGTAAGTTCTTCCATGACATCCGTGACTGGCATTGGTACCGACGAAGCACTTCTAGACCCAGTCCCCACAATGGTGGTAGTGGTGCTCTCATAAGGAGGAAGTGGTGCACTCGTCCCTCCGAGAAGTATAGGTGCTAGCTGGACCATCAATTCTCTCATTTGTTAGGTCACTACAAGAGTTTTAGAAGTTGGAATTGTGATGACTTCTTGAGTAGCGACCTCTGCTTAGATTAGTATGGTATCTCCTGCAATCATTTTAACTAAATAATGTTAATCAAAGGGCTAAAAAAAGGGGGATGATGATTGAGGAAGGAAAGAATACCCTCAACAGTTGAAGTTTCTTCGGACAGGGGCTCTGTTCTCAGAGCAGCTACATGTATCTCTTCTTCAGCCAAATGAGAATGTTTGGTGGTATCAGGACCAGAATGCATACCATCCCAGTCAACATCGTATCCCCCAAATAATCCAACTTATCGCTCGAAGACGAGGATGACACAAGAGTAGGGTGAACTTCTGTAGTAGGAAGCTCAGTCCCAACAAGCTTAGCAATAGGGTTTTGCTCAGAGCAATGTCTAGAAAGGAGACCATGACAACCAAGTTCGAGTTAGAGAAATTCGACGAGAATTTCAACTTCTTGTTATGGAAGATACGGGTAACATTATTGCTCGTGAAGGAGGGCACACTCAAGGCGATGCATGATATTGAGAAGAAGCCATCGAAGCTGGAGGATGATGAGTGAAAGACATTAACTTTCGCTCAAAGACGACAATCATACTATGCCTATCAGATGAGGTCCTCTATAACATCATAAATTAAGAGACAACTACTGCTCTTTGGTGTAGGCTGGAGAGTCTTTACATGATGAAGAGTTTGTCAAACAAGCTCTTCATGAAGAAGCAGTTATACAGCTTTCGAATGAAGAAAGATACGCCTATTCTACAACATCTTAATACTTTTAATAGGATGTTAAGTGACTTGTTGGCTCTAGAGGTTAAGTTAGAAGAAGACAACAAAGCTTTTTTGTTACTCTCTTATCTTCTATCAAGTTATGATCACTTTGTGACTACCATCATGTATGATAAGGAGACCTTAGAGTTAGAAGATATCAGGCAGATGCTCCAGAACAACGAGCTGATGAAGAAAACAGATTCTACAGAGAAAGGCTCAGGACTAGTTGTCAAGGAGCAGAGGGGTAGCTCAAAGAGTAAGGGTGTAACGGTCCCAGATTTCATTAACTTATTCCCTCACAAATCCTCAATTTAAGAAAATAATTCTCATCAAATAAAAGTTCAAAATTTCGGCATTATCTCCTATGTATTTTGTCACTTCCTCAAATACAACATATATTAATATCAACCTACACAGCTTATCTCAAACCAAATACATTATATATCAACTCAACAATCACCCACGCAACATAATAATATTTCGGCTCACACGGCCTACTTATTTTCCATATAACAATTTCGGCTTGACATCGCCTACTTATATAAAAACACAAAAATATTAAATCGAGAGTACCCCTCTTGGCATCCATAAAATAGTACAGTACTAATATAATTCCATCTTATCATGATTATCACAATTAACTCAAAAGAATATGTCCTTGAGAATACATATCTTGATATCACTAATTAATAAAAACTATCTCTAATGTTAACTCGAAATGAAATTATTTACAGTATATCTCTAAACATACTTATACAAGATCAACTATCTATCCCACATCTAACACACTATCTATAAGCATAATACTCAAGAAATTCAACATGATTAAATTACTCATAAAGAAAATAAATTTATCCAAAATGAATTCCAAGCGAAGTTCCATGCAGCTTAAACTGGGCCCCCTACCTCAACGCAACTTGCAACATATTGGTCGTGGGGTAGTGAGCTCAACAGCTCAGTGAGTATTGTCAAACGAGAAATCAAGGAATGACACAAAGTAATAATAAAAACATGATTACACTAAATAGTAAAGAAGAATTTGAATGAGACAAGATAATTATGACTCTACACTTCTATAATAGTCATGGTGTTCAAACATGTGTTTTAAGGGTCTCATTCATTACTTGAGATGATTTACTCTTCAACTCATTGATTTTCTAATTATTCTGTTTAATTCCATAAATCTCAAAATTAAAATATTAAATCAGGGTTTTGTAATCTGGGTATTACAAGGGGACCCAAAAGGGATTCAGAGGCTTCTAACAGTTTTTCTTGCTATTTTTGTAAGAAACCAGGGCACATCAAGAAGAATTGTATGAATTACAAGGAGATGCTGAAGAAGAAAGACGGTAAGGACTCTGATTGGGCTAGTGGAAAGTCAGATCAAATCGGTGTTGTTCAAGAAGCAGATGAGAATCATGTGACATCTTGAGGGCTGAATCAGGAAAGAGAAAATAATCAGATGCTTGGTTACTTAACTCGAGATGCACACACCACATATACCCAAAAAGGGAGTGATTCAATACTTACAAATCGTACGATGGAGGCTCTATCCTGATAAGTAACAACGCCATGTGCAAGATGGTTGGCATTGGCAACATCCGTATGAGGATGTTTGGTGGATAGGTTCACACCCCCCATAAACTACGTCACGTTCCAGACTTAAAAAGAAGATTCTTCTCTCATTGGGAGATTTAGAAGCTTAAGGGTGCAAGTTTTCAGGTGCAGACGGAGGCATCAAAGTTACAAAGGACTCCATGACAATTCTCAAAAGAGAATGAACTACAAACCTGTACAAGATGAAAGGAAGCATTGTTGTTGGTGATATTTCAATAGCAATGAAGAAGGAGTATGCTGCAAGGCTTTGGCACATGCGTCTTGGATACATAAGTGAGCGAGATCTTCAAGTTCTACACAAAAAGGGTGCTAAACCAGGTATCAAATATTGCAAATTTGATCTCTATAAATTTTGCATTATAGGTAGACAACATAGAGTAGCTTTATCTACATCATACCACAAGACAAAGGGGTTGCTAGATCTCATACACACAGAAATGTGGGAACCTTCGGGTATTAGATATTATATTACATTCATAAATGACTTCTCTAAGAGAGTTTGGGTATACTTCTTTAACCAGAAATCAGAAGTATTTTAAAAGTTCAAGGAGTGAAAAACTTTAGTGGAGAATCAGAAGGGGAAAGGTGAAAGCCTTAAGGTCTGAAAATAGAGGCGAGTATACCTCCACGGAATTAAAAGCTTACTTACCAGGCAAGGACATCAAAAATCAGCTAAATATTCTAGAGCTACCAAAATAGAATGGAGTAGCAGAGCGAATGATCAGACACTTACAGAATATGCCCAGAATATCAGATTACAGGCAGACATATCATAAGAATTTTGGGCAGAGGCGGTGAATCATGCGTGTTATATGGTAAACATGTCACCATCAACAGTCATTGATTTCCAGATTCTGGAGGAGATATAGCGAGGAAAGTCTATGGGTTATCCAATTTTATGGATTTTTGATTGTCCAGCGTATAGTTTGGTTGATAGTCAGAAAAAGAACAAACTAGAGTCCAAGTCTAAGAAGTATATCTTCATCTAGTTCACCAAAAGAGTCAAGGGTTTCAGACTTTGGGATCCCAAGATAAATAGTGCCTTTTACCAGCAGAGCCGTAATCTTTGACGAAGAATTAATGTTGCAAGAAAAATTAAAGACAGAGGATAAAGAGCAAAGTGGAGCTCCAGACAGTTCAGCCGACACTTAAAAATAGGAAGTTGAGTCCTCAACGACTTAAAAGGCCTGACGGGTCAAATGATGACTTCTTAGATCCAGATGAAAATGAACAGAAGGCTACTCAAAAGTGATTACCAAAAAAAATACAGAGAATATGAAAAGTGTATGTGATTGGTTTTAACTCTGAATCTTTGCAATTTAACCACTGTAGGAAGAGCTAAACGGGTCGAACCTCATGGAGAGATGCGATGAAAGCTTTTTGGTGATATTGTCTCCTTATTATCTTCTCAGTTTAAAGAACTTAGAAAAGAAAATATGAATTGTATGTGGATAATTAAACTAAAAGAAAGGTTTACAGGTTACTAATAATCAACCATCATACATGCTAATGCTAGATAGATAATTACTTCACTTCAAATCTTAAGCATGATATCTTACCACAAAATTAAGTAACACAAATGGGACAGAAACTAGGGTACGGGACAACCATGATGTAACATTACAATATCAAGATTGTTAGTTAATTATAAAGTAAGAAAGATCATTAGAAAGTACAAGTAAATCTTTAACCCTAACACTTATTAAAGTTGAACATTAAAATATCAAGATCTTTATTAAGTATAGATTAAGAAGAACAACTTAAAAGAGTTTAACCTAGTTGCTTATCCTAATGAGTCTTTAAGAATATAGATTGGATTAGGCATGCATATGATCTGATTTGATTATCTACTAGACATTAGATATGATGGTGGTGATGTCTTAGCAAACTATGAGAAAAATCTAGCGACTCATGGTAAATATATCAGGCAAAAAAAAGTAAGGAATAAAAAAACAAGAAAAAGCAAAAATAAAGTAAATAATAAAAAAAATGAAAAGAACAAAAGCACCTTGTATTGATCTAAAACCTCGAATTATAATGACTTCTCCTTCTCACAAATCTTGAATTAAAAGTAGAAGTAGAATCTAAAAATTATAAAGGAAATTTGAAAGAGAAACTAAAGAAAACTCCTATCTCTGATATGGAGATGAGAGATTATCAGAGACTTCAGCTCTTTAAATAGACCTCAAAGCTAATCACACTAGGATACAAATTAGAATGTTTCATAATTCAATAGGGAATTCAATTCTGATCTGCAGCAAGTTGGCATGTTGATCGCTGAATATGACTCATCAAACGGCTGAATTGGACAGAGTGATAAACATAAGAATTATACTCCTTCAAGTCTTTTTTCGGTATCATCTTAAATCATCAAATTTGAATATATGTAGCAAAATATATGATCTGAATACTAAAAAGTTTACAGTCTGAATCAGAGTTTGAATTGGTTTTGAACTTCATTTAATTTGAATTATCCTCCTTATTTCTTGTAGAATTAGCTTTATCTCCTTTATCTTTTAGGACTTTATCTTTGAATTTGAAATTGAATTTAGGAGATGAAGATTAATCCTTTCCTCCTTTGGATTCAATTTAATTTAAAATCCAACTTTAGATAGAATTAGGGATAAAATGAAGCTTCTTGTATCTTTTTCTCTCATTTAAGTAACTACACACCATAATAAAAAAAAGGTTAATAGCATTAATTAATAAAGGAATGATCAAGGATATATGTGTAAACGTGATGATAAAAATGTAATTTTGGAGTACAATCACACCCCACACCAATCTTTTGATTGTCCTCGAGCAAAATCAAATATTAGAAACTAATTTAATCTAACCTAACCCACTTTCATAGGAATCACGATTGCACTAAGCACGTGCAATAAGCCGTTAAACCTCTAGGTTACCCTGGAGGACGAGTATTGTCTCGTGAGAGTTTTCAGTGAATTACACCCACAAAATTCATAAAGAAAGAAAAATAAAATGATAGTATTTTTGAAATACCATTTTGAAAGAGAGAAAATATTTAAAATATCTTTGTAAAAATTAAAAAAATTTATAAGTTTTTAGGATTACCAAATTGATCATTCTTATACTTAGTCGTTATTCAAGTAATTATTTATCAATTTAAGTTAGGATTCAAATTGAATTTCTCATCGAGTCTATTATCTTACCCTAAGTCATATGTATCTTTGTGAACACGACTTTTTTTTACTTGGGATCCTTCAACTTCAACTCTCATGCCTTATACATTTATTACTTTTCTTTTTTTTTTTTGAAGAAATTCGAAGTATTACCACTTCATTGCCCTTTAAGCACTTCTTTTTTTAAAAAAATATGTATAACTCATCTAATTTTCTTTCGTGTAAGTATAAAGGCTTCTTGAGGCCCTAATACCTAGCTAATTGATTATTAGACGTGTCAATACATATATGATATATTTTTAATTTTTTTTAACTTATCTAATTATCTTTTATGTAAGTATCAAGGCTTTCTTAGGCCAAAGGACCTGCTAATCAATAATTAAATTTGTTTATTTTATATATTTTTCTAAGACACAAGAGTCTTTATTTTGAATCGCAAGTGTGCAAGTGTATAAAGCATGCATATTTCATTAAGGTAAAATTATTAAGACTAAATTACTTTTTCAATTTTTTTCTCCAAACCTAAAAATCAAACAAATAATCTTTATTTTTACTAAGTGTTAAGAATTTCTAATTATGATTTTCTTATTCCTTAAAATTAACTTAATTACTAATAGAAATAAATCAAAATATTGTTTTCTTTTTAAAAGAGTTTTTTTAAAAAGAAATTTGTTAGTATCCACCAATGTTAGTATGTTAGTAAACCCTCCCGCACACCTATCTCATGCATCGTCCTCAATGTATGAATGAATGCATGTCTGCATGACAAAGAAGAAAGGAAAGACAAAATGTGACCTCAAGGTGGTGGTTCCGGTGGTGGGCGGATTGGACCAAACATTGCTACCAATCTAAATCTTATGGATCATCAAGGAACCCACCTTTTATGACCTCTTTCTGATGTGCATTATTATTATCCCCCAAATGAATAGGATCATGCACGGCCCTAAGATTGAAACTATCTTGGTTGTATGACCAATCTTGGAATATCCTCTCAGGGTCATCATCGTTTACACCTTGGTCCGACAATGGAATTTGACTTGATGAAGTGATTGATTTGGGCTTAAGAATGATAGGATTGGGAACCAATACCGGCTCGAAAAAATCAATCTTAGGTTTGAGAGTCGGGTTTGGTTCAAGAGTGAGCTCCAAATCAAAGAATTTAAGTTTGTATTTATGGTCCATTAAATGAATGTGACTATCCAAAATAGGTGATCCAATTTCATAATATACGGGTACTAGAATTAATGTTGGCTCAGGAATTGGGTCCAAATTGGGTATAGACACCAAAGTCAACATTGATTCAAAGTTTGGAATTAGTTCACAAACTTGAGGATCGGGTTCGCATTCACAATCTAGTTCAATCTCATTGAAATTAAAACTTGCCAATTTGTCCATGAGTTGGAATTGCTCAAGTTCACGTTGGTGCGATGAAATTGAATTTTGATCAAGGTTCAAGACACTATGATTCTTGGTTTCTATCAATTTAGTTAATTAGTTCAAGGATGTTTGAAATTCTAGAAATTTGCTCATTCATTAAATCTTGCATACGATCTATTTTTTCTTCTAACCTATCAAATGGATCATTGGGGACTAAACATGGATTCTATACTCTTTTTCAAGTATATAGGTTCTTCTATTGGTGGTATGGGAAAAGAAGTGTATGAAGATGATGGTTGGAAAAAAGGTTGACAATATGGCTCAGGGGTGTTGTATCCCTATTGACTCGGTGAAAAGTAGAGATAATTATTCCAATTTGTTTCATGAAATTAAGGTTGGAGCATATGTTGATTTGGGTAAGACCAACTAGGCAGTTGGTTAAAGTTATGATATGTCGGGATGATAATATCTGATTCAAAAGAGGTCGGGGTGTAATATGGATTACCATTAAAATTGAAAAATTGTTGTAATAAGTCATATGACATAAGAAATGTTAAAAACAAAGAGAAACAAATAAATAAAAAATCTAGCCTAAGTTAGAAAACAATATATACCGTTCCCCCCGGCAACGGCGCCAAAATTTTGATTGCCAAAAAAATTCAGAGAATATGAAAAGTGTATGTGATTGGTTTTAACTCTGAATCTTTACAATTTAACCGCTGTAGTGTATGACCCGGGAAAGGAGAGAGACAGGAATATTGCAGTAAAAGTTTTCCTTGAATCAAATGAAAAGGATTACAACAACAACTGTTCCTTCCGGTTACAAGGGAGGGAGGATATTGAATCTTGAATCCCCCCTTTGTTTAAGGCTGGGTTCTTCGTGTGGCGGTGGAGAGTGAATCTTGTTCTCCGTTGACCGGATGACCGTCCTTCAGGGATCTCTTCTTCGGCCGGTAGAAAGAGTAACTCAGCTCCGTCTACCAAAACTCTAAAAGAGAAGGTAAGCGAAGAGTAACTTGTACGCAGCAAGCTAGCTTGAAGAGTCGAGTTCTCTCTCTGTTGATGATCTCTCTGTTGTCCTCTTCTCCTTCTTTTTGATTGCCAAAAGTCTGACCTCTTCTTCATAGCGACGGGGCTATTTATAGAGGTCTTAGGGGGTGAACGTGCCCCCCTAAAAGCGCTCCACAATGAGGGGCCACTTCCCGCTACTTGTGCGGTGACTGGCCCCGTAATCCGGGTGGTTACAACTGAGGCGCGGGTCTAACAAATGCGCCTTGATGCTGAGACGCGGGCGTCGAGCCAACGCGCCTTGATGCTGAGACGCGGGCGTCGAGCCAACGCGCCTTGATGCTGAGACGCGGGTGATAGTCCCTCGCGTCTAGAGCTTTTCAATGGCTTGTCCTTCAGTAACTTTTGGACAGCCTACAGAACCCCCTCCAAAGTTTTCGATATTCCGCAGTTAACTGGGACGGATTTCGAAATACTTTGGACTCTAGCTGAATTCACCTTCATGGCTGGCCTGTTGATGCTCCGGGTTCGATCTTATCTGGAGTTGGTCTTCGTGAGTGTACTGTTTGAACTCTTTGAAGCCACCAGAGTTGATCATGTTGAGTGTCTAGATGCACAGTCTAAACCTCCCCGATTGCTTTTAGTCTGTCACGGGTGTGCTTTAAGCCAGGAGTGGTTAGTCGTCTGCTTGCGTCAGTGTACTGTTGAACTATTTTTGCAGAAGCAGGAGGCCGAACGCAGGTTCTTTTTGAAAGCCGAGATGGTACTGCTTTAAAGACGCGATTTCTGTAGGGTGCGTCCTTTGGCAATGGAAACGCGCCCGATCTTCCATGAGGCAGACGTGATGTTGGGCCCGCTGGGTCGGACGCGGACTTCGTAGAGAGACGCGACCTTCTGAATGCATTTATGGAGATGCTGACGGGGCATGTCCATCGAAGAGGTGCGTCCCTTGGGTGCGAATCTGTGCTGTGTCATGATTACGCCGCCAGCTGGCCTGGGGAACCGGCAGGATTTCACCTTTTGGCGCGCGGATTTCCTGGTTCATTAACTGAACCGCGCCACGTGTCAAATGATGACTCGCTGCGGAGTCGTGACGCATGATCTTCGCGATGATTTGTTCCATGCGTCATGCGATGATTCGCTGCAGCTCTTATCGGGCCACACGCCGCGTATCTTCGCGAATCCTTGGGCCTATAAATAGCCACAGTTGGAGAGATACTTCTTCTTCTCTGAGCGTTTTATTTTGGGGTTTTAAGAAACAGAGTTCTTCTTTCCCTGTTCATTATCAGATTCTTGATTGACGATGGCACCCAAGACTAAGCCAACCGCCTCTTCGTCACGGGCGACCGTCGCCAAGGCCCAGAGGGGCGCTTCCTCTGCGCAGGATGTCGTTCTCCCAGGTATAATGCCTTCGCCATTAACGAAAGCTCATAGAACCCTAAGAATCCTTAACACAAAATATAACTCGTGTTTGATTCTCAGACGCGGTCCCAGACGCAGTCTTTGAGTTGATAACCGAGGCGCGGGTTTGGACCCTCACGCCATTGGGTTCTGCGTTTTGGACTCTTCACTTAGAATATTTCTAATTGTGAAGGGTTCAGACGCGAACTTGGTTAGCAGAATGCGGATTTGATCCTTGCGTTCTGTTTCACCAGCTGCCGATTTTGATGAATCTGGCACCTGAGTCCAAGCGATTAGAAATCTGGGGGCATGAAAGGAAGGGTGTTACCCTCCTTAACTTCTGGCGTTTGTGGTGATGGAAGGGTTAAGGTGGATAACTCCCTTCTTTTCGCACCCCAGAAGTGACATCAAGGTCATGGATTCTGGTGGTGGAGACGCGGATCCTGCAGGTCTGGACGCGGGTTTGATAATTCCTGCGTCCAGTATCTCTTCTGCGTTTGGACGTGGTTTTGCAGGTCTGGACGCGGATTTGATAATTCCTGCGTCCAGTATCTCTTCTGCGTTTGGACGCGGTTTTGCAGGTCTGGACGCGGATTTGATAATTCCTGCGTCCAGTATCTCTTCTACGTTTAGACGCGGTTTTGCAGGTCTGGACGTGGATTTGATAATTCCTGCGTCCAGTATCTCTTCTGCGTTTGGACGCAGTTTCGCAGGTCTGGACGCGGATTTGATAATTCCTGCGTCCAGTATCTCTTCTGCGTCTGGGTTATGAACACTTAGCACAAAGTATCTAACTAAGTGTCCTTTTCTTTTGCAGTGCCCCATCCTTCTGCCTCTCTCGCCAAGACGCGCCACTTTGGACATGTGGGTGGTGCTGACCAGGACTTGACTTTTGTGCTACGAAGGACTGCCCCTGTGACTGCTGACAAGTCGCCGGATCGTAGGGAAAGGCTCTCTAATGTTGACGTGAGGACTTTTCGGGTACTTATGACCGATGCGGCATTCACAACGGATGCTCACGTCAAGTTGGAGAAGCCTGCCTTCTTCTTCGGAGATCATATCAAAGATGGCGGCCATCGTGTGTATGACAGAACTTATAAATGGCTCCGTCAGATAAAGGGTGGAAGGTTCTTTCTTCCAGACATGGAGAGGATGTACCCGCTGTCCTACTTCCAGCACATGTCCGTCCCTCGGAAGATGGAATGGGACATTTCTCGGTATGTCCCCGAGATTACCGTCGGCGATTTGGGTTCCCATAAAGTGCATCGTCATAATAGCCATGACAGGTCGGTTCTCGGCCTATTCCCTGGGCGCGCAAGTCTGAGGTTCCGGCGGGAGAGATACCACAACTTGGCACTACCTTCCTCAACGCGTTCATGGAAGCGGAGGGTGATTATCCGGTCGGGTTTCATGCGCCTGGGTGGGTCCATTCCATGAAGAACTACTGGTGGGGCAGAATGGTAGGTTTCGTCCTCACCGACCTTGGGGATCTGCTAAAGCGCGTGGGACTGTACGTGGCGGTCAGGGCCGTACAGTGGGGTATCCCACCAGGCTCTCATAACTTTTTCGGGATCCTGGAGCGCTACAATCCGCTGACGGGGACATTCTTTACCCCGATTGGAGAGATGGGCCTTGCACTGCACGAGCTGCATGAGGTCTCGGGGCTAGTAACAGGGGACATCCCGTATGAGGAATATGTCCCGACCACTGAGGAGCTCCACCACTTGAAGAAAGAGTTTCCTCGGGTGTACGAGACTTACTGGGAAGTGATGTGTCACTTCCACATTTATGGTCAGATAACCAACTGGCGGTCGCAGGGAGTCAAGCAACTATCTTGGGCCAGTTACTTATTTAATGGTATCGATAGTAAAGACACTCCGATAACCCGACTGGTTCCCAGTTCCGACAGGGAGATTGAAGACAGGATCGACCAGGCTTCTGAAGGCTTCTACACCACGGTCTCGAACGAGGACGGTTTCGACCCTGACCTGGTTTTTGAAAGCTTCCACCATCAAGCCCGGACCCCTATCTCCGATGGGGCACTGTTGGCAGGCTTCTTGATGCTGTGGCTGAAGCGTTGTGTGGTGCCCACGTTGCCACATGAAGTTATTGTTGCTGACGTGGTGTACTCGGCGGTGCTCCTGGCTCATAGCAACCCTATAGCCCTTCTCCCGGCCATGGTGGCTGGCATTCAGAGCGGGTTGCGGGCACTAACCAAGAGTTTCTGCGAGGCGCCGAAAACTGCCGACTCCCACGGCAAGCCGTATGTCGACTCAGAGGGGAATCCGACGGTGAAGCGTCCTAACCCTCGGATCGAGCTGCCTTATACGTACCTTCTGGCTTGGTACGTGATGCACTGCCCTTCTTTGATGACGGCGGTGCGTTGGAGGGAGAGTTCCGTCCCTTTTGTACAGCGGTTGGAGGATTCGAGGTGGAGTAACGTTTATATATATTACGTCCGGAAGCGACTTTCAGATCCCGCGAATTACCAGATCAATCGCTGCTTCCCCGAGATCCCTGGTGCATCCTCCGGGGATCAATGTACTGATTCTGCGGGCTCAGATGGCTTCACGAGGTTGTCCGCGGGAGCCTTTTGGTGGTTGATCAATATCCGGCCCGGATATGTGCTTTTCCGGCAAGGGACTTCATGCACCATCGAGCCGTACATGCCGAATCGTTTCGCTCGACAGTTCGGCTACGATCAACTCTACGTCGGGAATCCCAATGCTCAACTCGCCTTCGAAGGAAACTTGTTCGAAGGTGCTCGGGCTTAGTACTACAGTGTGGCCGGAGGGACGGGAGCAACTTTCCGTCTACCTATCGAGGGGTCCAGGTGCCGCATGAGCTTCAGCTTCTGTACCTGGTATTCTCAGGTTAACCAGTCACCGGACTTCGCTCCGGGGTCTTCATGTATTGAGAGCATCAATGCAAATCTCGAGGCAAGGTCAGAGTCTGGTAAGCCCTCGAAGCTCACCGAACAGTACCTGAAGGCCCAGAAGGAGGTCGGGAGAAGATCGGGAAGGGAGCCACGAGCAATAAGGGCGGAGCCGCGACCAACAAGGGAGGAGCCGCAGGCAGCAAGGGCGGAGCCACGAGCAACAAAGACTCGACAGGCGGTAGGCAAGCGTCGTCAATGCTCTGCTTCAACGGCTGATCCTGCTCCCAAGAAGGTTCGGAAAGACTTGACAACCGAAGTCTCCCGCTCTGAAGACATCCCTGCTGTCGTTGAGGTACCAAGGGAAGAAGATATAGCTGAAGAGGATGTCCCTTTAGTCCGTGCCCCTAGGTCGAGCAGCAGAGACCGTAGGTCTGCGGAGGAAGGGGAGCTTGTTGACAGAGCCACCACCGCTGACGAGGATGAGCAGCTAGAGGCCGACATCATGAGTGGAGGAGATGTCGATATCCCGGGGATTTCAATTCGACCCGGGTCTTTACTTGCTCATGAAGGGAGAGATGAGGCACAGCGACCTGGGTCGTCTTGTGTCTTCATTTCTAGTCCTCGGGCAGTTGACCCCAGTCCTACCACTGGGGTAATTGGTGGTAAGGCTCCAGCTGCAGAAGTCTCGCGCGAGGCGCTATCGTCTTCCTCACTTTCAGGGGAAAGCGATTTTGAAGACGAGGTCGACTACGGCGATGAACCCGCTCTTCCTGATCCGAGTAAGTTCTTCCACATCTCAGAGGAAGAAATATACGGGGGTGAGCCATCAACGGTATCACGGCTGGCGATTACTCCCGCTGAAGGTACTCTTTTGACCTAATTTCCCTTTTCATTTTGAAGAAGATGTTTTAACATTCTTCTTTTATGCTGCAGGGTTGGCCAGGGACGTTGACGCTGTAATCTCCTCGTATATCGAGGAGACGGCAAAAGAGCTGACCCAGTCCGAAGGAGTCGAGGTTTCAGTTGCCGAGATAACTCCAGAGAGGGCAACTACTGAAACTGGGGAGCCTTCCATTTTGCCGGAAGAGGAGGCAACCCCTAAGGCTGGGGAAGAACCCATTCTGCAGGGTGAGGAAGTTACCATTGAAGCCAGGGAGACTTCCACTCCACAGGATTCGCCCAAGGATTCGACATCTCTGGACTTCCCAGATGGTAAGGAAGTTCTGATATTTTAAATGTTTCGCTTTTCTCATTTGTGGCTAATGTCGCGATAACTTGCAGAGAGAACTGAGGGGGCTCAGATGGAGAGTCCGACGGTCGGTACCCTTCCAGAAGGCCACACAGTTAGAGTCTCGGTTGAAACTTCTGAAGGGGTTGCGCTTACTGCCCCATCATTAGCTGTGGAGGTTCCTGCAGAGATGATGCCTCCAGAAGCGCCAGTGGCCAGTCTCGCTCTTGACGTATCGACGGTCAGCACGACTCTCGTGCAAAAAGAGCCGGCTTGCACCCCTTTCCTCATGATAGAAAGGGGGTCGGGGAGTACCTCGGGTGATGATACAATGGATTTCCTGACACGCAAGACGGTGCAGCAGTTCCTTGACGCGATGCGATCTTGCATCGATTTTATCCTGTCTGGGCGTAGCTCTTTTGACTTTGCCCGGACGTTTCTTGGAAACATGGTCGGGAACATCGAATTAACTGGAGGCTCCTCGCTTGCCAATTCGTGTATGCTGTTGGTGGAGCGATTGGGAAGTGACTTGAAAGAGCTGAAGTCTTTGGACAATACTAGCTCTTCTCAAGAAGCCCAGGTCATCTTAACTAGGCTCCTAGCCACCCAGGAACGAGAGCGACAGGAGGTGGAAGCACAAGTTGCTGAAGAGGTCCGCAATCTCGAGCGTTCCCAAGCTGAATGTCAGAAACTGGCTGACGATTCAATGGAATCCGAGTTCATCCGGCAAAACGCAGAGCTCGCCATTACCAATGCTCGGTCTGCCATCGCTAAAGTGGAAGCCATGATCGCGGATAATGAGAGGACGCTTGCCACCATCCGGAAGAGGCTGGAGGAGCAACAAGCTGCGAAGGCTCGAGCTGAAGAAAGCCAGACCATTCATTCCTCCAGGTTGGAATCTCTGCGAGCACAGCTGGCTGCAAAACCCTTTTTATCTGAAGAGGAGCTGCGGGTCCAAGCCATGATGGAGGCTGAGAAGGCACGTCAGCACGAGATGCATCGTCTCAGGGAGCGTATCCGTTCTTTGCCGGATCAAGACTTTTAGCCTTTTCCCCTTCTCCCCCCCCCTTTTTTTTAAAGAAGAGGACACTCTATTAGAGTGTTTGTATCCACTTTTACTATTTTCGATATAATAAAAGTTTTTGAAGTTTTTGTCCCATCTTCTTTGTTTAGCTGTGGATGAATTCAACTCCCTGATCACTGGTTGTGAATACTGAACTTAGGTAAGACCAAGTTCTTTCAATGAGACGCGGCGTCGAGCTTGCTGAGACGCGGCATTGATCCATAGAGTGAGACGCGGTCATCCGTCCAAGAGCTTAGATAGGACTAAGTCCTTTTGATGAGACGCAGCGTCAATCACAGGGTGAGACGCGGTCATCAATCCATAGGAACTTAGACTTCACCGAGACGCAGCGTCAATCCATAGAGAGACGCGGTCATCAATTCATAAGAACTCAAATAGAACTAAGTCCTTTGAGACGCGACATTGATCCGTTGGGACAAACGCGGCTTTGAGTAACGCGAATTTGTCCTGTCAATGAAGACGCGACTTGAGCGGATGCGAAGGACGCAGCCTTGCGTATTTTCCACTAATCTCAGAATGGACTAAGTGTTTTCCCTTAGAAAGGGCCCCGTTTGCTGAAGGGACGCGACTTTGAGTCACGTGGACGCTCCTTTAAAACGCAGGTGAACGCCTTCCAATTTGAGAAAGGTGACGCAGATTCTTGGACGCGGCTTTCCCATCTGCGTTCAATGCAGCCGGACGCGGCATCCCTATCTGCGTTTAATGCAGCCTGACTTAAAGATTTTCAGAGATCTTTGACCGTCAAGTCTTCGCTGATGATTGGGAAACCGGGTCATCCGTTGTTTCCCGAAGCAGATGTCCACGCGTCGTTTTCCATTGGGCTTGGCGTTAATGCCCTTTAATGCAAAACCGGCGCTGACGGTTTGAGATCAGCGCCTGCGATGCTTCCCGAAGCGACGTTCCACGCGTCAACCTCCCGTTGGGTTTTGGCGGTCGTGCGGTCATTAAGGCCGGCGGTTTTAATTAATGAACCATTAATGACCGTTATCAGGAGTTGCCTATAAATAGGACTCACCCCCTTTCTTTAACAGCGGCTGCTTAGACCGTGCTCTGTTTGAGAACGAGTACTCTGAGGGACTCTGCCTTCTCCCTTCAAGGACCCTATCAGGGGTTTGCCTCCATGGATGAAGGTGCCTCTGTGGATGAAGATGACCCAGAGCTTTCATGCTTCTGTTTGGTCTCTTCAATGGATTATCACTGTCAAGTGATTTCAATGGCTGGAAGCGTCTCTTTGAGCACTTTTTACGTCCGCGTCTGTAACCCCCTGCTCCCCGGTGTACGTATCACAGTATCGGTACGCGATACGACGTACAAAAATTGTTTTGACCTCCATGGTAGTCCGATTGAGCCGATTTCAGTTTCTAAAATTCTTTTCTAATATTTGAGATTTTTCAGGATTTTCTGAAATTTTTCTGGATTATTTTGGAAAATCTCCGTAATCGGTGTCGACCGATACCGATAACCGGCCTTCTGATTTTTGTTTCACAAACGGAGTATAATTTGGAGAATCGACTTTCACCAGATGTCTTAGAATCGTATTAGCTACGTCCGGGTATTTTTGGGGATTTTTCGGAATTTATCGAAATCCGGGCCAAACCGGTGTCGCCCGTATCGGCGCGACACTCCGGGATTTTTAATTGGCAAACCGGATTGAGTTTTGACAAATCGTTTTCATATTACGTCTCAGCGTAATATTCTCTATTTTCTTTAATTTTGGGCATCATTCGGAGCTAGTCAATTTTCGACCCTATTAAAATAATATTAAATTACTTTTTATTTAATTCTTTCTTTTCTTTCTTTCTTTTCATTTCTTCCCAGCGAAGCCTTTCCCCCACCGCCTCACTGTTCACCCACCGCCTCTCTTCCCTTTAAATACAATCTCTCTCTCCTCTTTAAACCTCTCTCTAAAACCCCCTCTCTCTCTAACTCTCTCTCTTTCTCTCTCTCTCTCTCCCTCTCTCTTTCTCCCTCAAACACCCTCCCTTTCACCCCTCTTTTCTCTCTGTTCATGGCCTCCGGCCTTGTCGCCGGCGTGCTCCGGTGGCCGGCGCGCCACCGGGCTCCGCCCCCACCACCGGCCACGTGGCCGGTGGTCAACCGCCGCCGCCGCGCCCAGGCTGGCCGGCGCCACCTTCCCCTTTCTTTCTCTCTCTTTTCTCTCTCACTCACTCTCCATCTCCCTCTCAGTCAAATCCACCGCCGGCGGCTGAACCGCCGCCGGCGGGCCGTCGCTAGCCGCAGCCGGCGGGTCACCGGCAGCGAGCTGCCACGGGTCACCGGCCAGTAGAGCTGGCCGGCCACCACACCCCAACAGCGGTAGCCATGCTGCCGCTGTTGCTGCTGTTGTCTTATTCTTATTGGGTTTGGGTAGAACCCAAACCCAATAAGCCTAATTGGGAGAAAACCCAATAAACCCCCTCTCAACCCGCTAACCCGTTAACCCTTTATCCAATAGATTAAGTTGTGGGTTTGGGTTGTGGATCTGGACCCGACCCGTTATGAGTTCAAACCCGCATCCAGACCCATTACAGGTAAAATTACAGAAAAACCCCTGTAACATTTTATTAATTGCAATTGAAATATTTTTATTTACATAATTAACCCTATTTGTTATGATTCAGTATTCGGGCGATATCGGGAGCATCCGGACTCCGATTCGGGCGATTCTGGATCCGTTGCGATCGTGGGAACGAGAGCTACAGTCCTGTAGCCAGTTTGTGAGTGTTTTCTTTTTATAAATTATATTTTATCATGATTAATATCTTGATTGCTTGCCTAATTAAGAATAAAACATGATTATCGATAAATCATGATAATTATTGTAATTCCTGTAATTAAGGCATAATAACGGAATGCTTGGTTAGTTAATAAGATGAGGAACACTAGTCACTATTTGTTATAATTTGGTAAGACTTATATGTAACACCCGAGTAGATGATATAGTCATATCACACCGGTACACTAAATACCGTAGTGCATATATATATATATATATATATATATATATATATATATATATATATATATATATATATATATATATATATCGGTTATACTGGATGTCGGTAATTCATGTAGCTTTATGTAGTTTCATGCACACGTCTCACCATTACATAAGTACTGATATTCATGACCCTAATACTACAGGAATATACGGATATTCTAGGACACTGGACACCGTCATTTATAGACGCACTGATCACTGTCAGGACATGCACGTGCACTGAGATAGTACACGGATAGACCACTGCATGGACTACTTCATTTCATGTTTACATACCCATGCTACACATGCCTGCAGTTCATGTTTACATATCACTGTTACACATGCCTGTATTTCATGTTTATATATCGCTGTCATGCATGTCATGCTCCCCTGTGACACATGCTTATATGGTTTCTCTATATACTCGTCATATGGATCACCATGTCTATTACATGTATTATCGTTCCATGTTACTGTATTCATGTTATGTGATTGTTTCCTGTTATTGATATGGATATTTTCGATACTGGACTTGAGAGCTGTTGATATGTTATATGTGGACTTCCACATCTATTGATCCCGTTTCCCGTTATATTGTTCCCGTTATATTGATCCCGTTATATTGTTCCCGATTCCCGTTATATTGTTCTATGCTATCAACAGAGCTCTGGTCCAGTTATCATGTTACCCGTATCACGTATTGTATTAGTACTTGTTACATTGTATATTTGACATATCAGATCATAAAGTTAACTTGGGTATGGGGGACACTTGACGGTTGATTAGATCTTATCGGGTGATGTACTGGATCCATATTGTTAGTCCCACTGCAGGGGACGGTAGTGCTGCCTACCACTAGCTCCATGAGCTCCCGTTACTTGATTCGTGCTCCCCTCTTAGCGGAGGGCCCTGGTCTCAGCAGCCAGGGGTCCGTTTAAGGCCGTGATCCCGGTATGCACGGGATACATCCACCCGATAAGAACTCTTCGACCATGGGTTTCCAATTAACATAATAAAACAAGATACACAATAGTGACGTCGGGAACACTTGTTATTTGGTTACTCTCTCGTTTGGATAATGGTACCCGTAGGCCATGTCCGGATGGGTTCGACTGGAGTGCGGGCTCCAGTATGAACTGCCAGTGGTATGGGACACTGGAAGAGAGTAATTAAAATACCAGGTGGTACTGATTGCTACTATTGTATAAATGACATGACTTGACATGACCCGCCTGCTACATGTTTAGTTGTACTTATTACTGTTCCTGATCATTTATCTACTATCATGTTACATGTATACATTGCTACTGTTCCTGTTTCCTGCTACACTTTCTTTAGTGCCCTACTACTCATGCACATGTATACTTTGTTACATTACCTGGTATATGTTACACTGTATGTAGTGGCATACTATGCATGTTCTGCATTGCATATATTTTATTGTTGCAGACATATGCTCATCTGCATGTTCACCTCTATCACGTCACCACTATCATGTTCATGTCTAGTACGTCACCACTAGACAACATTAGTTATTACATAAACTGGACACGACTATAGATATGACCTGATAATAACCGGCTAGGTAGTGATGGTATTAAAAGTTGACCTGTTTATATCTTGCACTGCTTCCATGTTTAACTCTTTCTACTGTTTATATATATCCTTATTATATGGTATCACTATTACAACAGCATGTATTATCTATTACTATTATGCATTGCCTCCTTCAGTTTTACCACTCACTAGGTCGCTTTCTGACGACTCTGGGTTTGCATGCCCAGATTGGAGATCCGAGTTACCATAGCTTCAGAGAGTGCCTTGGAGTCACATGGGAGATTCCGCATCAGGACTATTCATAGGTATTTTAGTGCTTTATTTCTGTTATCTTATTTATCCTTGTTTTCATATTTGTTATGATCGCTGACCTCTTTCTGCAGGTATTCTTGTACTGCTTTCATGCTGGACCTCAGATCTATATGGAGGTATTGTACTGTACTGAGGCTTAACGTACGCGTGAGGTTGTTTTCACCTCGCGTATGTACGTCGCCATAACGTCTCCGTATCCTTGGGGTCGGGGCATTACAACGTCTCAATGCAGATAGTTCAACTCTTAACAGAGCCTTCTGCGGGTATGCCATGCCCACTTACCATGACATTTTAGATCCAACCAAGTTTGAATTTCAGTACGCCCCTTAAAGAGATATCATTTGGACCTTCTTGTGAAGTTGCGGTTGGTGCATTCCTTCTGGAATTTGCGCCGCCGACTTAAACTTCCTTGGACGCGAATATAGAAGTCTGTGGTGCTTGGCCGCGGCTTTACTCATGAAGCTCGCGTTTTAAGGCCACTGACTTGGATGAATTCCAACTCAGGTTCAAGGCTTCAGACCCGAATCTTGCAACTCCTGTTCCTCCAACAGAGAGATGGCAGTTTTCGGCGTCTGAGTCTTATCGTGTTTCGCAGATGCAAATCTTAGACTGCGTTTGAATCCTGTGTGTGCGTCTGTAGTCACCGCGGGGATTTGGTTTGCTGCGCGGATCATTCCCGCGTCTGCAGTCTTTGACAATTTCGTTGCGCGGATGATTCCCGCGTTTGCAGTCTTTGACAATAGCCGCGTTGCGCGGATGATTCCCGCGTCTGCAGTCTTTGACAATAGCCGCGTCTGTGACTTAGTTTTTCTTCTGTTGAAGTATACTAAGCTCTGAATTGTCTGATTCCTGTTTGCTTTTTTTTCTTGCAGGTAGGCTTGGTCATCCTTCTTCATGTTCGCTAAGTCCGTGGGAGAATATATCGGACGGCGAACTTGTTCGATGTTCATCCACAAGGGAATATATTATGGTCCTCGTCGTCCACAAGGGAATATATTATGTCCCTGACGAGGAATCGACTCTCGCCAAGGTCTCTTCAGATCCACTGCACCAATCATGCCTGCTGGTAAGAGATGGTCAGGGTAAGTATGGCGGCGAGGAGGTTACGGTGGACATGGCGGCAGGTAGGATCCTCTTCCTCTCCCACCCCAGAAGTAACATCAAGGACTCCTCATGTCTGCTGGATGGTCTGCTGGGGGAAGAGATGTTCATAAACGAAGGGTTGCCGGACTTTCTGCTTCCACCGGACCTCAAGAACACCATTGCTCTTAGCTTAGTCAGCTAGGGCTCTTTCGATGTTTACATCATGCATCGTGGTGTAACCAGCTTCTATTGTAGCCACAAAACATCGCGCACTTGGAATCAGACGCAGCTTTAAGGAGTGAGTGCAACCTCTGAGAGGGAGAGGGACTTCTTTGTACTCCTCAATTGTAACACTCCATCTTATTGTAAGAGAGCGTTTTGATTGTAACACTCAATCTTATTGTATAAGAGAGCGTTTTTGTATCACTTTCATATGCCTGGATATAAATAAAAGTGACACTTTTCTTTTTGTCCCTTCTATTATCTTGAACTCTTTTTTGTCTCTTTTTGCTCAGACACATAGAAGCAAAGAATCTTTGGCTTATCAAAAATGAAAATTTTATCAAATTTTGTGGAGAAAAGATCCTATTTCAGGAACTCTCATGATACTGTCAGAGGTGTAATATTAACTTGACAGAGGTGAAATTTTTGATGGACCCGCCACTTTATAAGAGAAAGTGACAAGTAGAATTGGTACCCCCAGGGAGGGTGAACTTTTATCAAGTGTTTGGGATTAACTTGATTGAGCTCAACTGGGGATTTGATGGAAACACTGTTGATGGTGTAGTATTAACCTAACAATGTTTTTAGGTAGACTTGTTATTCTGTTAAAGAGAATAACAAGTGGGACTAGACTCGTGGGGAATCTAGGAAAGTTTGTTACCGTCAGAGGTGTGATATTAACTTAACGGGTTGGAAGTGGTCTTGTCAGAAGTGTAATGTTAACTTGACAAGGATGTGAGTCAGAGGTGTGATATTAACTTAACTCAGAAGTGTCACTGTTATAGGTGTAATGTTTAACTTGACAGTGAGGGTAATGCTAGAGGTGTAATGTTGAACTTAGCATTGGTCATCTCGGCTTGCATAAGGAAGTCCGAGGGAAAGTCATGGCCATAGGTGTATTGTTGAACTTAGCAATGACTTGGATGCTAGAGGTGTGGTGTTAACTTAGCATCATCCATTTCAGCTTCGATATGGAAGTCTGAAGAAAAGTGACTGTCAGAGGTGTAATATTAAACCTGGCAGAAACTTGATTACTGTTGAGAGGTGTGGTGTTAAACTTTAACAGTAACTTGTCAGAGGTGTGATATTAACTTGACAAAGATTGACTCATGGTAAGAGTGATTTGAGGACCTATCATTCTATTGATGAGAATTAACAAGTGAAAATTTTGAAGTGCCAGAGGTGTAGTATTAACTTGGCAAATTTGAAAATTTGTACTCCGTGTAGAGTTGACAAACAAAACTTGTACTCGACAAGGAATATTGAAAAGTTTCCATTACCAGAGGTATAGTGTTAACTTAGTAATGGTTGTATTTTATAGACCTACCATTCTGTGGATGAGAATTGGTAGGGAATTTTGGAGGAAAGAGTGGAGCCAAGTCCACTTTAGGATTTTTAGCAAACCCTCAGCTATCAACGGATTTGAGGTGCCTTTACCAACTATCGTTTGAGTTGGGCTAGCCATGCTATTCCCCTCAGCATGATGAGTTGTCCAAGACTTATGTTGGACTTAAAAGCCAACATTTTCCTCTATCCTAAGCCGTCGGAGGCGTCAGATCAAATGGGAACGTGTCCCTTAGGATTTTTAGCAAATCCTCAGCTGCCAACGGGTTTGAGGTGCCTTTACCAACTACCGTTTGAGTTGGGCTAGCCATGCTATTACCCTCAGCATGATGAGTTGTCGAAGACTTATGTTGGACCTAGAAGCCAACATTTTCTTCTATCCTTAACCGTCGGGGGCGTCGGATATTGATGAAGAAGCTCTTCTTGTTTTGATCAGAGGTGTATTTTTAACTTGATCAGCGGAAGAATACCATCTAAGGATAGTATTTCTTCAGGAACCTGCCATTGATCGGCATCATGAGTGTATCGCCATTCGAGGTTATGAGGCGATACGATCCATTTGAGTAAACTGACTCTACCACAAATGGCCCTTCCCACTTGGGCTGAAATTTGCCTTTCGTCTTGTGCGTCATCACCATGGGTCTTCTGACGGCTAAGACAAGGTCACCTTTTTTGAAAGTTCGCACTTTAACTTTCTTGTTGAAGGCTCTGGTAATTCGAGCTTGGTAGAGCTCGATTTGCTGTTGGGCCTGCAGACGTTTACCGTCTAAGGCCTCCAATTCTTGGAGTCGCTGTCGATGCTTCTCCTCTGTTGTCATCTCCGCTGTCAGGGCGACGCGTAGAGATGGAATTTGGATTTCGAGTGGAAGACGGCTTCGCACCCGTATACCAAAGAAAATGGCATAGCTTTAGTTGGGGTTCGCACAGTTGTGCGGTAAGCCCATAAGCATTCACCCCAGCTTGTCGTCCCAATCACGTTGACTTTTTGAAACGAACTTCTTAAGAAGCTTACCAATGGTTTTATTGAAAGCTTCTGCGAGGCCATTAGCGGCAGGATAGTATGCCGTTGAGGACACACTCTGGATTCTGAACTTGGCGCAGAATCTCTGAAAAGCCTGGCTAATGAACTGAGGTCCATTGTCATGGACAATTCGCCGAGGTACACCGAAACGGTAAATAAACGTGGTGTTTCACGAACTTGATCACGTTCGACGACTTGACTTCCTTTAGGGAAATGGCCTCAGCCCACTTAGAGAAATAATCGTTATTGCCAAAATAAACCGATGTCCTTTTGATGATGGTGGGCTGATAGGGCCAACCACGTCCATGCCCCACATTTCAAATGGCCAGGTAGAGGCCGTAGAGTGGAGGTACCCTGGTGCTTGATAGATGAAATCCCCATGCACTTGGCAAGCGTGGCATCTTTTAGCATAAGTGACGGCGTCGGCAACCATCTTGGGCCAGTAGTAACCCAATCTTTGGAGTCGATGTGCCAGTTTTGGGCCAGGTTGATGGGCTCCACACATACCGTCGTGGGCTTCCCTCAATACCTCTTGAGCCTCCTTTGGTGAGAGGCACCGGAGCAAGATCCCGTCATGCGATCGACGATACAATGTTCGTGTAATCGCATTGTAATAGAATTTGGGGGCTTTCCTTCGAATGGCAGCCGCCTCTTTGGTGTCTTCAGGCAGAATGCCGTATAAGACGAAATCAATGTAGGGGAATCGCCAGTCTCTAGGCTCTGGACTGGTTGATGCTTCAAGTGCTTCTTCGCGGTGACGACCTCCCGCCGACTCCTGATAATCCTCGAGAGCATTTCTCGGGCAATACAGGTCGTGGCTGTAGACGAATATCTTCTCTGTTGCTCCAGCTGGAAGAGCTAAGGAGGCAGCCAGGGATGCGAGTGCATCTGCGTGCGCATTTTGCCTGCGCGGTACATGGTCGATGTAGAAGCTTGTAAACCCCTCGGCCATGCGGATAGTTGCATTGTAATAGGGTACTAAGTCTTCATGTCTGACTTCGTACTCCCCGCGAACTTGGCTGACGATGAGCTTGGAGTCGCCGTATGCCTCGAGATTTTTGACGCCAATCTCGTCGGCGAATTGCATCCCAATCAAAAGAGCGTTGTACTCTGCCACATTATTGGAACAAGGCTCAGTTAATGAGACAGCTCGGGGAATCACATAATTTTGTGGGGATATAAGTACTACCCCCACCCCTGCTACTAAGTGTCCCCTCGGGCTTGTTCTTGATGCACCGTCAAAGAAAAGTTGCCATACTTGACTTTCAAACGATGTCTGAGTCAGGCAGACTTCAGCAACCTCATCTGGGAGATCCTCGTAGACTTTGACTGCCCTCGGATCTGGGTGCTCAGCTAGGAAATCCGCGACTGCTTGTCCCTTAATGGCCTTTTGTGGTAAAAAGCGCATCTCATATTGGGAGAGCAATATGGCCCATTTTGCCAGTCGGCCATTTAGCAATGAAGGTTTAGTCATAAGTAACCTCAGGGGGTTGACTTTTGATATGACGTTTATAGTTTAGCCTACCAGATAGTGTCGCATTTTCTGGATAGCGAACACTAGTGCCAAACATTCCTTCTCGATCGGGTTATACCGATGTTTGGCTCCGATCATTGTTCTACTCAGATAGTAGATTGCTTGCTCACGTCCTTGATCGTCATTCTGAGCTAGTAGAGCTCCCAAAGAATGATCCATTGCTCGGACGTACACCAGAAACGGCTTTCCGGCTACTGGAGCTGCAAGGACTGGTGGTTGGGTGAGGTATTGCTTGATTTCCTCGAACGCTTATTGGCAAGCGTTATCCCAAGTGAATGAGACACCCTTCTTCATCAGCTTAGCGAAAGGTTGGCATCTTCCGGAAAGGTTTGAGATGAACCTGCGGATGTACGCCAATCGTCCTTGCAATCCTCTGAGTTCTTTGAGATTTCTCGGGGGTTGAATCTCTTGGATAGCGCGAACCTTTTCCGGGTCCAAGTGAATTCCGGTGGATGTTACAACAAATCCTAAGAATTTGCCACTGGCCACCCCCAGGAAGGACTTTGTGGGATTCATCTTCAATTGATGAGCCCGCATGATGTCGAAGACCACCTTCAGGTCTGCTATGTGATTACCTTTAGTGCGGCTTTTTACCACGATGTCATCAACATAACATTCCACCGTTTTGCGTATTTGCTGATGGAAAATGGCGTTCATGGCCCTTTGGTATGTTGCCCCTGCATTTTTCAGTCCGAAGGGCATGACGGTGTAGCAATATACCCCTAGAGGTGTCCTGAAGGAGGTATGCTTTTCGTCATCAGGATACATTTTGATTTGATTGTATCCTGAGAATCTGTCCATGAAGGACATTCGTTCGAATCCACAAGTATTGTCAATCATGACATCTGTGATTGGCAATGGGAATTCGTCTTTGGACAAGCCTCGTTTAGATCACGGAAGTCGATGCAGATCCGGATCTTCCCGTTCTTCTTGGCGACGGGGACGATGTTCGCTACCCAGTCGGGATGTTGTTCTTCCCTGATAAAGCCAGAATCAATAAGTTTTCTGACTTCTGATTGAATTGCCTCCATTATTTCTGGGCGAAACCGTCGCTGCTGTTGTTTGACAGGTTTTGCGTCCGGATTGATGTTGAGGCGGTGCATGGCCACTTGAGGATCAAGTCCTGGCATGTCCTCATAATTCCAGGCGAAGACGTCTATATACTCTTGTACAAGAGATATTAGATCTTTCTTCTCCGAAGGTGACAGGCCGTCACTTATGAAGATGGGCTTAGGGTTAGCCTCATCTCCTAGGTTGATCTGAACAATCTTGTCTTCTGTGGGTGGCTTACGCTGTTCAAAGCGGGTATCCCAAAGAGCATTTAAATGTTTGATCCAAGGGTCTGTATCAGATTGGATCATTTCTTCATCTCCGTCTTCCAGGTGGCTTGTCGAAACCATGTTCACCGAAAGTTCTCTGAAGATGTTGCCGACACTGACATCTGACTCCCAAGATGATGTGTCTGAAGAGTAATCGTTGGCTTCTCGATCACTAGTGCCAAACATTCCTTCTCGATCGGGTTATACCGATGTTCGGCTCCGATCATTATTCTACTCAGATAGTAGATTGCTTGCTCACGTCCTTGATCGTCATTCTGAGCTAGTAGAGCTCCCAAAGAATGATCCATTGCTCGACGATTCTTGAGAATCGGAGGCTGATGGGACCGGAGTTGATACGTAGCCTAACACCCGGCGCGTCCGATGATAATAATCGGGGGCCTTCCCTTTCGGCACAAAGGATCGAAGTAGCGTTCTCCTTCCTTTGCCGAAGTTCAACCCGGGTTTGTTGGCTAGATCGTACCCCATGCGCTTCATCATTCTGAGCGCTTTTGGTTCATAATGACTGAGCGGAGGGGATTCCTCCTCACTTTCTGAGTCTTCGCGGGGCATTGGCTCAGACGAGATTCTCCCAAAAAGAATTGATTTTTGGCTTTTTCGTCTGGCTGGAACCATGAATATAGATTCTTGCGCATTACCATTGTCTTGGTATGTTTTGAAAGACGACTTCATTGGTACATGCAACGATGTCAAAGCATCTACTGACCAGGGATCGTCATCTATATCAGTGCTAGTATCTGACGGTATTGAATCAGAAGCACACACGGAAAAATACGCAAAATCTAAATCTTCATTAATATACCAACCGCCTACATCATCGGTGGTATTATCGACATCGGGCTTATTAGTGCCTGTTACAAGTGGTTCTAACTCCCACAGGCACTCTTCTTTCTCGGGCTCAGTGTCAGCCTCATTACCAGAGTCTGGCTGCTCTGGTTGCGGGGCTCCATTTGACTCCTCAGGATCCTGATATAGGAGGGAGTCCGTGAAATAATTTTCGACCCCTTTAAACGGATACCTCTCGGCTATCAACGTTTGAATCTTTCCACTCCCGTCAATGTATTTCATGACCTGGTGGAGAGTGGATGGAACGATGGAATTGCGGTGAATCCACGGTCGTCCCAGCAATAGATTGTAGGAAGTGTCAGCGTCGATGATGTAGCATGTCACTTCTGACTTGAGGCTTCCAATCTGACACCTGAGCTTGATTTTCCCCATCGGACGGGTCTGGTTGGCATTGAACCCATAGATAGTCGTCTGGGTAGGGCTCAAACGATGGGTAGGAATGCCGAGATGTTGTAAGACCCGGCGAGGCATGATGCTCAATGCGGACCCTGGATCTACCTGGATGCGGTTCACCTCAGACGATCCAATATACCCTGTGAAGTACAGGGGTCGATCATGCTTCCCTTTAACCTGCATATCATCTGCCGTGAAGGTGATGCAGGGGGCATTCTGGGAGGTGTGGAGGCAATCCTTTACATCTTCCTCCTTCGGCACCTGGGTCATAAAGACCTCAGCATTTGCCAGGGCTTCTTGCAGAGCTTCCCTGGTAGACTTTGATAGTCTAAGAAGTTCATACAAGGTAATGCGTGCCGGAATGTTGGCCAACTGAGCCAGGACATCAAAGCGGTAAGGTGCCGTAGATCCTTCCGCGATGGCCCTTTTGAAGGGCTCGAGAAAATCGAGTCTCCTTCTGCTTCTCCACAGGTGGCTTTGTGGAGGGCCTGACTGGCTCCGCAGTTGGTTGTGGAGGGGCTACTGCCGTCTCGCCGTACTGTTTCAAGTACGCCTGTCCTGAACGGGTTCCCGTCGTTGGTTGGTTGGGCTCTGCGGCCAAGACTATCGTTTCTCCTCTGAGTCGGTCAGTGAAGGGATATCAGTCTCCGCTTCTCGGGAAGAGGCGCATACCACGTTGTAAGATGAGGCTTTTGCCTTGCCTTTGGATTTCCTGTTGGTCACAGTAGTCCATTGCCGAGTATCGACAAGGTCAGGGTGGACCCACATGATTTCCCCTTGAGGTGTAGGGACGGGTACCAAGCCTTTCTCTTGCTGCTGGTGAGGGTCTGTGTTGACTATTCTCAGTTCTCCTCTTGGAATAGGGACCACCCCCGCAGGCGTTGGGGGTTGTCTTCCGAACTGGAGAGCTGACGTCACATTGGCCGTCACCTTCTTCTGCTCTGGTCGGAGCTTTAACACTTCCGCGTCAATCAGAGCTTGAAGGACGTCCTTGAAGACGTAGCAGCTTTTGGTAGGGTGTCCCAACATTCTGTGGTATAGACAGTAGTTGGGATTGTCGGTCTTGCCGACTTCCTCTGGGCGCCTAGCTTCAGGGAGCTTCAGTCGGTTGCTCTTGTTGAGTAGTTTAAAGAGCGAATCGACATGTTCTTCCTTGAAGGAATATTGCTTGTTGGCGTGTGGCTGGCTTGAAGAGCCACTCGCCTTGCCTGATTGAGGTTTGGCGGGAGATTTGGTCTCCGTTGCCAAATTATCCTTCCGCTTTGTTTGGAGGGATGTATCTGGCGCACGCCTTGTCGCCCTTTCCGGCCTAGGCTTACCTTCCTCCGCTCTGACGCGGGCAACAATCTCCTCAGCCTGTTCACCTTGTTGGACTAATTGCTTCCAGGTGCGGCTTTCAGCAACTCCTATTTGAGCAAGGAGCGAGGTTTGGAGATTGTGGCGGCATGTTTCCACCAGGGTGGCCTGGGTCATACCGCTTGGACACCGGAGTGCCATGTTCCGAAATCTTTCCACGAAAGATTTGACGGACTCCCCTTTTCGCTGTTTGGTAGCCAAAAGGGTTGGCATTGTGACTTCGGAGTCATCCTCGAAGAAGCGTGTTAAAAAGAGCTTCTCCAAATCGCCCCAGTTCTTGATAGAACCTTCTGGGAGCTTCATAAACCATTCAAAGGCCAACCCTTTCAGGGTGCCGATGAACAGGCGTGCCAGGATGGCGTCATTATCTACTACATTCCCGGTTTGGGATTTGAAGTAGTAGATGTGCTGGTTGGGTGACCCCTTCCCATCAAAGGCTTGAAGAGTTGGAGCTTTGAACTTGGGCGGGTACGGAACCAAGTCCCATTCAGTCGGGTAGGCCGGACCACTCCTACTTCCTGGAGGTCTTTGCGATTGGCAAGGGCCTCGAGGCGTCGCTCCAGTTGACTCATTCTTTTAACATGAGCCTTTCCCTGGTCTTGGTCGCCTTTTACTTGCGACGAGGACTTGGACGAGCCGGAGGTAGATCGCCGCGTCTCCTCAGAAGGTTCAGAAGATGAGCTTTCTCCCTTTTTCGCTTTGCCCTTTGACTTTTTAGGAGGGGACCTCCTCCTGTCTTCGAGCAGCTGTGCAATCGCCTACTTGAGGGAGTTGATAGATTCCTGCTGAGCAAGAATCATATCCATTTGTGCCTTCTGGATCTGCTCCAAACGTTTAGTCGTCTCCTCAGGAGCGCCTGTCATGTAGGCGGAGGTCTCCTTCTCGACGGAAGAGTCCGAAACCCTTGATTCCGCTACAGCGGAGTGAGAATCATTAATGCCATGGGCTAAGGCATTATAATCAATTGGGGGAATGGCTCCAGTCCGGGTGCGAGTGTGTCGATACACTCCTTCCGGTTCAGAGTCAGACTCGGAGTCGTCTGAGCTGACTGCAAGTTGTTTTCCCTTGCTCCTGCTTGTCATATTCGCAGTGAGCTCTGGGTACTCAACGTCAGAGAAGGTTCTCCTTCTGTGGGAGCGTCTTCTTTTAGCTGACGGAGGGATCAGGGTCAGCTGTCTGACTAAAGACTGCTGGTGCACGCCTGACCCGCAACGGCACTCAGTGAGCATATGGATGAGCCGTTGGCAGCAACACGACGAAGTGGCCTGATTGGCACTTCTTTTCTTCGTCAGATAATCCCTCAAATCCATGGGAGGGGGATTGAAAAGATCAACCTCGCAACGTCGAAGACGGGAGGCATCCATGTGCTGCACAGCCTGGACGCAGGCTTCAGGGACGCGGTTCTCGCGACGCGGCTGTGTAACGCGCGTCTGGCGTCTCTGCTGAGATGAAACGCGAGTCTCGCGTTGCTGCCTGGTGCGTCTGGGCAGAGGCACTTGAGAGAGAATGGGCTGCTGGGCCCCACGCCTGTGGGCGCGTGCTTCTTGCGTTTGACGAGACGCAGAAGCTTCGCCTTGGCGTTTGGTAAGTTGGTCTTCAGAGGACTCAACTTGAGGAATCTCGTGTTTGGGACGCCAAACGCGGATTTCACGTACTGGACGTGGCGCGGGTAAGGCGCGAGATTGTACATCGCGTCCAGCCTCAGTTGGACAACCAACGGTTCCAACTTGCAGTTGACGCGCACGTCTCCTCTGTCGACGCTCAGCGTTTCGATTGCGTCGAGGAGGTGGAGAGAAACCAACAACATCCTGATGTTGAACATCAGGGATTTTAACCACGCGGGTCTCCTGAGAGACGTTGACGCGGGTTTTCTGTGCGCCGGAGTTGGTCGCAACAGCAACTGTGCTTGGGATCACGCGGGCCTTCTGAGAGGCGTTGACGCGTGAACTTTGCTGGGCACAGTGGGCAGCAGCAGCGGCGCCCAAGAGAGTTTCTTGTCGGGCTTCGGGGCCATTCCCCGTCGAGACCCTGCGACAGACGCGGGTCTTTGGGCTCTTGGAGCCAGAAGAGAGAAACTCTTCATATTTCGCCTGGTCGAATTCGACGACGAGTGATTCGACCATCTTCCCCTTACGGAGGACCCGGCAAAGGAGAGAGACAGGAATATTACAGTAAAAGTTTTCCTTGAATCAAATGAAAAGGATTACAACAACAACTGTTCCTTCCGGTTACAAGGGAGGGAGGATATTGAATCTTGAATCCCCCCTTTGTTTAAGGCTGGGTTCTTCGTGTGGCGGTGGAGAGTGAATCTTGTTCTCCGTTGACCGGATGACCGTCCTTCAGGGATCTCCTCTTCGGCCGGTAGAAAGAGTAACTCAGCTCCGTCTACCAAAACTCTAAAAGAGAAGGTAAGCGAAGAGTAACTTGTACGCAGCAAGCTAGCTTGAAGAGTCGAGTTCTCTCTCTGTTGATGATCTCTCCGTTGTCCTCTTCTCCTTCTTTTTGATTGCCAAAAGTCCGACCTCTTCTTCATAGCGACGGGGCTATTTATAGAGGTCTTAGGGGGTGAACGTGCCCCCCCTAAAAGCGCTCCACAATGAGGGGCCACTTCCCGCTACTTGTGCGATGACTGGCCCCGTAATCCGGGTGGTTACAACTGAGGCGCGGGTCTAACAAACGCGCCTTGATGCTGAGACGCGGGTGTCGAGCCAACGCGCCTTGATGCTGAGACGCGGGTGTCGAGCCAACGCGCCTTGATGCTGAGACGCGGGCGTCGAGCCAACGCGCCTTGATGCTGAGACGCGGGCGTCGAGCCAACGCGCCTTGATGCTGAGACGCGGGTGATAGTCCCTCGCGTCTAGAGCTTTTCAATGGCTTGTCCTTCAGTAACTTTTGGACAGCCTACATGTAGTAAGAGCTAAACAGGTCAAACCTCAGGGAGAGATGCGATGGAAGCTTTTCGGTAATATTGTCTTCTTATTATCTTCTCTGTTTAAAGAACTTTAAAAAGAAAAGATGAATTGTATGTGGATAAAGAATTAAACTAAACGAAAGGTTCACAGGTTACTAATAATCAACCTCCATACATGCTAATGCTAGATAGATAATTACTTCACTTCAAATCCTAAACATGATATTCTACCACAAAATCAAGTAAGACACATGGAACAGAAACTAGGGTACGGGTTGAAATACCCCAAACCAAGATGTAACATTACAATATTAAGATTGTTAGTCAAGTATAAAGTAAGAAAGATTATTATAAAGTACAAGCAAATCTTTAACCATAACACTTATTAAAGTTGAACATTAAAATATCAAGATCTTTATCAAGTATAGATTAAGAAGAACAATTTAAAAGAGTTTAACCTAGTTGCTTATCCTAATGAGTCTTCAAGAATAAAGATTGGATTAGGCATGCATATGATCTAATCTGGTTATCTAGTAGATATTAGATGTGATGGTGGTGATGTCTTAGCAAACTATAAGAAAAATCTAGCTACTCATGGTATCTATGGCAAGCAAAAAAAACAAGAAATAAAAAAACAAGAAAAAGTAAAAATAAAATAAATAACAAAAGAAATATGAAAAGAATGAAAGCACCTTGTATTGATCTGTCACCTCGAATTACAATGACTTCTCCTTCTCACAAATCTTGAATTAAAAGTCGAAGTAGAATATAAAGATTACAATAGAAATTTGAAAGAAAAACTAAAGAAAACTCTTAAGTTATGATCTCTGATGTGGAGATGAGAGACTATCAGAGACTTTATCTCTTTAAATAGACCTCAAAGCTAATCACATTAGGATACAAATTAGAAGGTTTCCTACTTCAATAGGGAATTCAATTCTGATCTGCAGCAAGTTAGCGTGTTAATCACTAAATATGACTCATCAGATGATTGAATTGGACAGAGTGATAAACATAAGAATTATAGTCCTTCAAGTCTCTTTCTGTATCATTTTGAATTATCAGATTTGAATATCTACAGCAAAATTTATGATCTGAATACTAAAAGGTATACAATCTGAATCTGAATTAATTTTAAACTCTATTTAATTTAAATTATCCTCCTTATTTCTTATAGAATTAGCTTTATCCCCTTCATCTTCTAGGACTTTATCTTCTGAATTTGAAATTGAATTTAGGAGATGAAGATTTTTCCTCCTTTAGATTCAATTTAATTTAAAATCCAACTTTAGATAAAATTAGGGATAAAATGAAGCTTCTTGTATCTTTTCCCTCTCATTTAAGTAACTACACACTATAATAACAAAAAGCTTAATAGCATTAATTAATAAAGGAATGATCAAGGATATATGTGTAAAAGTGATGATAAAAATACAATTTTGGAGTACAATCAAAAAGCAAACTAGACCGTTAAGGTGGTCAGTCAAAGTTACAGTGCCACCAATCAGGTATGGCTGGAAAGATGATCATGTCTCATCCCATTAGTAACAGAAACATGTGATCCTAGTTGTTACAGGGAGGCAATCAAGGCAGATGATCACGACAAGTGGATTACAGTCATGGAATAGGAGATGAAGTCTTTGAATAGAAATCAAACATGAAAATTAGTAGATCATCTAAAAGACTCAAAGGCAATAGTTTGCAGATGGGTCTTTCACAAGAAGGACAATGAGCAGTACAAGGAAAGGTTAATTATCAAGGGATATGCTCAGAAGAAGGATATTGAATGCAATGAGATCTTCTCTCTGTAGTTAAACATACATCTATTTGGATGTTATTGGCGATGGAGCAGTTTGATCTAGAGTTGGACTAGACGGATGTTAAAACAGCATTTCTGCAGGATAAGCTGGAGGAGAAGATATACATGAAGCAACCTGAAGGTTATATTCAGAAAGGATAAGAAAATAAGGTGTGTCTAAGTCCCTCTATGAACTTAAGCAGTCTCCCAGGTGGTGGTACAAGCGATTCGACTCTTTTATGGTCAAGGCCAGATAACTGATGTTAGTATAACAGTTGTGTCTATTTCAAGCAGAATGATTATCTGACATATTTACTGTTATATGTGGATAGCATGCTGATTACTGCAAGAAATAAGACATATATTCAGAATCTTAAAACTCTGCTAAGGATGAAATTTGACATGAAAGATTTGGGAGAAGCCAAGAAGATCTTAGGTATAGAGATCACTAGAAACAGAGGTTTGGGAAGACTTTGGCTATCCGAGGAGAACTACATTTTCAATGTGTTGAAAAGATTCAACATGGCAGAAGCAAATTAGTTATCAATCCTTTGGTAGTTCACTTCATATTATTCTCCAGGTAGTGTCCACAATCATCGAAAGAGGAAGACATGTCTCGAGTACCATATGCTAGGTGAGATCACTCATATATGTTATAGTCTGCACTAGGCCTGACTTGGCCTATGCAGTTAGTACAGTAAGTCAGTTCATGTTAAATCCAGAAAAACAATATTGAGAAGCAGTGAAGTGGGTGCTACAATAAATACGAGGGGCTTCGAGGCTAGGTTTGGTGTTTCAAAGATTGAAAACAGGGAAACCTAAGGAATTATAAGGCTATATTAATGCAGATTATCTCGGGGATCTTGATCAGCGAAGATCTACGACGATTTATGTGTTCATGGTAGCTGAGTGCATCATTAGTTGGAAGGCAAAGTTGGAAGATAATGTTGCTCTTTCAATAATAGTGTAGAGTACATGGCTGCAGTTGAGATGTCAAAGAAAGCTTTATGGTTATGAGGATTGGTCGAGACTTTTGGTATGATGTAGGATTCAGCTCGGGTTCATTGCTGTTGGCACTCTAAAAAAGACAAGATTCCTGACTGGCCTGAACAATGTCTAACTTGTTGACATTTACAAAAGACAAGTGGTAGACAAGCTGACACCAGTTTTTACCCATCTCTGAGGGACAAATCAGCGACTTGGACTCTACTGATCCAGTGAAGCAGACAGTGAGCCCAGATTGTCTTTGAAGAGACCTAAGCAGGTCTAAGATGTTAAGTTAGCTCAACACTTAGCATCACATGAGCCTGAGGGGATAGCCTCACCTGAGAGGCTAAGTTTGTCCAACTTCGCCTTGAAGCCGTTCAAAGTTCTATCAGTGAGCTAACTTACAGCTTCGCCTGAAGCGCTCAGTTAATTCCGCAGAGAGTTAGCTTCGCTCGAAGCCACACGCAACCGCCCAGAAGGATGGTCGATAGCTTCGCCACAGATGTTTATCCAGCTCCGCTGAAGGGCTTTCTTCTGACTTCGCCAGATGCTCCTTCCAGCTCCGCTGCGAGCTCGACGCGGCAGCTCCGCTGCGGGTCTTTTATGGTCGCCTTTGACCAATCAAATCTTCAGATGAGATCAAATCTAATCAAGATCAAATCTGAGATCAAATTTGGTAGTTGTTTACCATAATCTCTTGACTCTCTTAAAACAAGTAAGAAGATCAGGGGAGATCTTTCAGTTATTTGGAAAGAATCAAAACAGATCAGGAGATCGACCTACTAGCAATTCCTAGCTTCGCAGAAGCTTATCTAGCCTCGCAGCAAGGCTACTTTCCAGATTTAAATAGATTGACTCAATATGTTTCCAGATTTTCAAGGGACAATTATACCCCTGCTCTCCCTATAAATAGCCCACCACACGCGCATAGGCAAAGACACACACACACACACACACACACACACAGAGAGAGAGGCTAAAAAACAAACAGAGGCGGCTAAACAGAGACCTATTCTCTTGCTTCTAAGAATTCAGAGAACTACTTCTCTAATCAGGGTGCTGATACCCTAAGATCTTCCTCTCAAGGAATCTCCGGAACCAGGAGAGAAGGAATTCTCAAGTGGAGGCAATTTGAGAAGTAACAAGAGGGTTCTATCAACCTTCTGTTCTTCGATTCCCCGAACCAGGTAAGAAGGGAATCCCATCGATCGTATCATCAAAGAGACAAAGCGGTCGCACGCTGACCAGACTCCTATCGGCACACTTCTCCAGAATCTCAGAGGAGATCTACTTGTAATCTTTTTATTGCAAAAGAATTACTTGTAATTTAGCTTCTCGACCCTTTTTTTTGTAAGTTTTTTCCCTTTGCAAAATCAATGGAAAACAAGATGGCGACTCCGCTAGGGACTGAATTCTCTACTGTTAAGAATCAAGTATCACAATGCGACGAACAGACCTTCGGGTCTACTTCTGAATTCAAGGAAGCCGGTGTAGCCAGAGCCCCTCTGGCTAAATCTTCGAAGCAAGTCTCTGTGAAGACGGATAAGGCTCCCTGCGAGCCTACCATGATCCTCTAGCGCAACAAGGAAGCAGGCCCGCAATGCAAGGGTCAGAATCTTCAGCCTGTCACCTTCGAAAACCTAGTCGTTCACTTCGACCAAGGAAAATTCGAAGAACTCCTCTCTGGGGGTGGTCTAATGCTCCATGCACAAAAGCATAGAAAGGTCTTAATGGCCAAGGTTTCAGAGTAGAAATCGAAAGCAGAATCCTTCCAACTCCTCTCAGACTCGCTGTGGCTAGCCAGGTTCCCTGCGAACCTAAGCAGATGTGGAGGCTGAAGCAGAAGGCTCTATATGAAGCCTCAGGCGTAGCTACGCCACAAGTTCGTCTCTCTCGCGAAGAAAAAGTCAAGATGCCTGCCTGCTTCGTCGAGACTGTCAGCCGCGAAGTTACGACGGCGACCATGCCTTCGCCTAATTCAGGAGCAGTAACTCCTCGCACCAGCCTCGTTCTTATGAGCGAAGCTACTGATACAGTACCTCAGGGTACGCATGATGTTCGCAGCCGCGAAGCTGGAACCAAAGTACCACAGTGTGTTTCGTTCCCCAGTTCTCCGAGTACTAAGCTCACTCTTCGAAGCGAAGCTAAGAGATTGCCCCTAAGTGCTGATAGCGATGCTTATGCAGCTTCAGCGCCTAAGGGCATTTCCAAAGCTTTTATCCACAAATTTAGAGCCAAAGCTCTATCTAGGGCTAGTCACCTTCGCAGCAACATAGCAGATAAAGCACCACAGCTTGCTTCGCTCTCCAATTCATCAAACACTAAGCTCGCCCTTCGCAGCGGACCTAAGGGATCGTCCCTAAGTGTTGACAGCGGTGCTTATGCAGCTTCAGCACCCAAGGATATTCTCAAGGTTCTTAGCCGCAAAGTTAGAGCTAAAGCACTATTTAGTGCTAATTACCTCTGCGGTGATGAAAAGAACAGGACATCATCCTATGTGCAATCTAACAGAGCCTCTACGCTGGATCGTTTAGGTCCAATTGGGTCTGACTTGCGGGAATTCTTGACAAGAAAACGAAAGTCAGAATCTTTCCAAACTCTTCCCTCCTGTTGTCAACAAGTGGGATGTCAGTTGGTGACAGTCCACTCAGTCCATTGCCGGCTAGGAGCAATCCTCGCCACTCCTCCAGGCCGACGATCAGTTTTTGATCGACTGCGGTGCAAGCTCCGGTGAAACATTGCAAAAGAAGCGTATCGCAAGATCTGCCCTCTGCATCCGTTAACATGATCGGAAGGGGACGAGAGTCGCGTAGGGATAGACGAGCGTCGCACGACACTCCCTATAGTTTTCCAGATCCAGATTATAGCCCGGCCTTGGCGAAGTCTTGGTACATGAAGAAGGTGTCTTCCGAAACACCAGATCTAGGGTTGCAATACCCTACAGTTATGAACAGCCATCTTCCTCAACTGCAGTAACCTCACCAGAACCAATGAAAGGATTAGTCCAATGGTCTGAAGAAGAGGATGAAGATAGTGGGTATGCTTCTTCGGCAACAGTCAGCTCGGTACGAACGGATAGAGTATCAGTGAATATGGCTGATAACGGTAATGATGATCTTCGTCGACGGTTGGAAGCTCAGGAGCAAACTTCCAAGACCCCCAATTCGAAAGAATGTCTTTCATGGACGGCTTTTCAGGGTACAATCAGATTAAGATGTATCAAGAGGATGAGAAGCATACTTCATTCCAAACACGATTGGGGGTATACTGCTACACCGTGATGCCCTTCGGACTAAAGAACGCCGGAGCGACCTATCAGCGGGCAATGAATACAATCTTACGCGATCATCTTCGAAAAAAGGTAGAATGTTATGTCGACGACATTGCTATCAAAAGCTGAAATAAGAATGACCATCTTCATGACTTGAGAACGATGTTCGACATAATGCGGGCTCATCAACTGAAGATGAATCCAACAAAATCCTTCTTGGGGTTTTCTTGTGGCAAGTTCCTTGGATTTATTGTTACATCAAAAGAAATTCATCTTGACCCGGACAAAGTCAAAGCCATTCAGAACATGCATCCACCTAGGAATCTCAAAGAGCTTAGAGGCTTGCAAGGTAGACTGGCTTATATTAGAAGATTCATCGCAAATCTCTCAGGCCGCTGTCAACCGTTCACCCGACTCATGAAAAAGGGTGTTTCCTTTTTATAGGATCAAGCTTGTCAGGAAGCTTACGAGGATATCAAGAGATATCTCACAAAACCTCCAGTCTTAGCAGCTCCCACATCAAAGAAACCGTTCTTGCTTTATGTGAAAGCTATGGACCATTCTCTTGGTACCCTGCTTGCTCAAAAAGATGACAATGATCACGAACAAGCTATTTATTATCTGAGTAGGACTCTGATAGGGCGGAATCTCGCTATAATCCTATTGAGAAGAAGTGCTTAGCTCTTGTCTTTGCCGTTCAGAAGACACGACATTATTGGTCGGCCAAACCATACATGTCATTTTCAGAGTGAATCCTTTGCGTCTTCTCATGACGAAGCCAGGATCATTGAATTCAAGATTAGCTAAGTGGGTGCTTCTTTTGTCTCAATACGACATGCTCTTTATCCCTCAAAAGGCGGTTAAAGGCCAGGCACTTGCAGAGTTCTTGGCTGCTCATCCGATTCCGAAAAACTCAAAACTTCATGAAGACATTCCAGATGAAGTCTTTGAATCTAATATTGTTGGCCCAGAGGCCTTCCACTCTATTTTTGATGATGATTAACTCATGTAGTTATGTTTACTAATAATCTTGTGATGTTTAGTTTCAGATACTTTACCAAGATATTAGTAGGTGATTAGCTTCAACAAAGGTGTTTTGGAGCTTCTCACATGGTGATTCAAGAGCCCGAGCGTCAAAGTCATATCCAGCACTCGTTGGAGTCAAGCTCGGTGGATCACGGTTTGGATCGAGTCGACTTGAAGACGGAGCTCGTCAAAAAGATCTCGGTACTTAGTTTAGTTTTTGTTTTAGATCCATTTGTAAAGACTAGATAGTGTGATATGCTCAAGTTCACAACACACACACACTTGTTTCTAGTTTTCATGTTTATTGGTTTTCGGTTTTTGGTTTAACCGATCTTGGTTTTCATGAATAGATAGTATCAAATAAGTTTACATGGTTTTATGTATATTAGATTTCTTCTATATACATCTATGCTTCAACTATTTACACAAACTTAGTTTGATAGTCTATTTCATGAGTTTGGTATTTTGGTATTTTAACAAAACATAATTTTGGATTTAATATAAAAAACAATGATATATATATCTTTCATGTATATTGGACTTATATCCATATGCAACATGCTTCAATGTTGTTTCATATCATGTTTTTGTATTTTGATGAGTTTTGAAAAAATCGGATTTCCATTTGGTAAATCTAAGTTTTGGAAAATACGGATTTTGGTTTTCGGCAAAATTTTCATAACACAAAAATGGTACAAAAAGTTTGAAATATGTGTTAAAATTTTTCACACATGTTTGATTTTCAAATTATTATACTGAACTTATTTTTGTGGATTTTTAGAGATTTTATGAGATTTTTTAGGATATTAAAATCCAAGTTTTAAGTCCCTTAATGCTGCCTGCCAGGCTCTGGCGGTCGACCGGACCGGTCGACCGATGTGCACAAGGATGTGCACGCTGACCTGCCACTTGGGTCGGTCGACCGGGCGATCGACCGACTGCAAGTGCCCCACTCTCGGGTGGGAGCGGTCGACCGGACGGTCAATCGTGAGCAAGGCACGGTCGACCGAGCGATCGATCGGCCAGAGAGCAATCTGCTCTCTGGATTGGCACGGTCGACCGGCAGGCTCAACGGTCAAAAATTTGACCGTTGGCCGGTCGACCGGAAGGCCAATTCTGGCCTAGTCAGCAGCCAACGGGCAGAATTTTCTAAGGGCTATAAATACCCCATCTCTTGGCTGTTTTGGTGAAGATTTTTAAGAGAGAAAATTTTCATACTTCCTAAGTGTTTTAAGCAAAAAGTTTTGGGTTTAAATTCCTATTCTCTATTTTGTTTTAAAGTGTTTTTATTTCAAAAAAATAGTCTTTTGGGAATTGTTTTTGGTCTAAAAATTCTATATCTATTTGGTGTTTTTGCCAAGTGATTTTCTTTGATCAAAACACTTTATTTTCTACACTTGAGCCATATCATTCTATCCTTTCTATAGGATCATTGTTTTTGTGGAAAAGAATTGGTTTGTGGTCTTTTGATCACTAAGTTGTAAACCCTCCTAAACTTGTGATATTCCTCTTGTATAGAGGTTGATTTTGGAGTGGTGGTTAGCTCCCTCTAGTGAGAGGTGGAGATTGTTGTGTTTGGCTCCCTCTAGTGAGAGGTGGAGTTTGTGTTGGAATCCCTCAAGTGTGAGGTGATTGTGTTGTATTGGCTAAGTGCCTACCCCTCTTGTGTGAGGTGGTGTTTGTGTGGCTTTATGCTTAGCCTCTAGTGAGAGGTTGTATTCAGTTAAGAGAGGAGTTGTGTACTCCCGGTTGTATTTACCCAAATCCTCAGTGGAGGTTCCCTGTGTGGGAGTCCTGTGTGGACAAGTGGATTGAAAATCCTTCTGTGTGAAGGCGGGGACGTAGAGCTGTGTGCTCGAACCTCGGAACATATTCGTGTGTTTGTGTTTGATCCATTGTCTCTCTAACTCTCTCTCTCTCTTTTATTGTGTCTTGCATCATTTTATATTGTCATATCATACTTATATGCTTGGCTTGTTTGTGTGTGCCTCACTTGTGCTTAACCACGAGAGCTTCATATAGCGCCTCAACTCTTATTCAGAGGAATCAAGAGGAGTTAGTCCAGAGCCCTTCACCGGGAATTCGGCTACACTCGTTGGTTGCATTAAGTGTAGTTGCAATTTAGTTTTTAGTTTTCGCATTTAGTTCATTAGATTAGCAGTACACCTATTCACCCCCCCCCTCTAGGTGTACTTTCAAATATAACTTCAGAAGACGAAGTATGGCAGATGTTCTTCGATAAAGCATCACGAATAGGCCCTAAAGGCAGGATCATTGCCGACGTGGAGGTTGTGTTTATCTCTCCACAGAATCATGTCCTTCCTAGAGCATTTTCTCTGACGGAATCATGCTCCAATAATGTAGCGGAATATAATGCTCTACTTATTGGTCTTCAACTCGCCCACGGAATGGGGGTACGCTACCTGAAGCTTACGGTGATTCAAATTGATTATCAATCAGGTTAAAGGCGAATATGAGGTCCGTCACGAGGATTTGGTGCCTTATTATCACGCAGTCATCAAAATGGCTAATCTGTTTGATGGTTTGTACATCGGGCACGTATCTCGATCTCAGAATACTAAGGTAGATACTCTTGCTGCATTAGCAACAACGCTAGCCTTGCCAGTCGACACCGAGTATCACCTTACAGTGGCGACTCGACACCTTGTCTGCTCTAAGCATATGTTAAGAACCAGAGAGGTCTATAATATCTCGATGGATCTTGAGCCGAGAGATTGGTGATTTTCTTTCATCGACTATGCTCTACATGGTCTGCTGCCAGACAATCCTAAAGAAGCGACATCTATCAGACGAAGGTCTCTCCGTTTTTACTATGATCCAACTCTGAAGACACTTTACCGTCGTTCATACGATGGTGTCCTCCTCTGTTGCCTTTCTAATTCAGAGGCACAGAAAGTGCTTAAAGAAGCACACGACAGCATATACGGAGCTCATCAGTCAGGTCCGAAACTTAAAGACAGATTGTATAGGCTTGGATATTATTGGCCAACCATGATAGCCGACGCCATCCAGTATGCACGAAGGTGTAAAGTATGCCAAATTCATGCGGACTTCATACACCAGCCTCCGGAGTTGCTCCACCCAACTGTTGCTTCATGGCCATTCGAAGCATGGGGAATCGATGTCGTAGGGCCAATCAGCCCCTCTTCAACAAAAGGTCACCGGTTATCTTAGCAATAACTGATTACTTTTCAAAGAGGGCAGAAGCTATGCCACTGGTTGAAGTCAAAACCTCCAACGTGGTTAATTTCATCAAACACCATGTCATCCATCGATTTGGTGTCCCTAGGCGGATCATCCATGATAACGGTCCCTAATTTGCAAGCCAGGTATTCTATCAGTTCTGTGATAAATACCGAATTCAGAATGTAGCTTCAACTGCTTATAATCACTCCGCTAATGGCTTGGCGGAAGCATTCAATAAGACAATCATTAAGTTACTCAAAAAGTTTGTCTCCTCGAATAAGCGAGATTGGAATGAGAAGCTTAGTGAATGTCTTTGGGCCTACCGAACCACGGTTCGGACCCCGACAGGCAATACGCCATTTTTCCTTGGTATACGGGTGTGAAACAGTCATACCGTTAGAAATCCAAATGCCGTCATTACGAGTCGCTCTGACCACTAAGATCACATCAGAGGACAATGATCGTTGCGTCTTCAAGAGCTCGAAGCCCTAGATGAGAAGCGGTTACAAGCTCAGCAGCACATTGAGTTGCATCAAGCTCGATCTCAAAAGCCTTCAATAAGAAAGTCAAACAAAGAGCCTTTCAGAAAGGAGATTTGGTTTAGCCGTCAGACAACAATGATCATGATGCACAAACCAAAGGCAAATTTCAGTCCAAATGGGAGGGACCGTTTGTAATAGAAACAGTCTATTCAAACCAAGCATATCGCCTTATGACTTCAGATGGTGATTTACTCATGATGCCGATCAACGGCAAGTTCTTAAAGAAGTATTATCCTTGATAAGGATCCTTCTCATGATCAAGTTAACATTACACCTCTGATCAAGACCTTCAAATCCAAGATATGCAGAAGGAGCGCCCCTCTCTTCCTCCAAACGAGATCATACGACCGTAAACCAGTATAGAGCCGATCGTACACTGGTTGTCTCAAAGAAGAATCAAGGTTACAAATACAGTAACCAAATGATCCAACACCTTTAACGGTTAAGGATAGAGGAAAATGTTGACCTTTAAGCCCAACATAAGTTCTCGATAACTCATCATGCTGAGGGGAATAGCATGGCTAGCCCGACTTAAACGGTAGTTGGTAAAGGCATATCAAACCTTTTGACAGCTGAGGATTTGCTAAAAATCCTAAGGGACCTGTTCCCATTTGATTCCCTCTCCAAAATCACTTACCAATTCTCATCCATGGAATGGTAAGATCACATATAAAGAACGACAGATCCACTCGAGTTGCTGCTATGTTCAAATACCTCTGGCATCCATTTCGCTGTTAAGTTAACATTAAACCTATGACAGTGATCTCCTCGATTTTCTCAGTGAAAACGAGATCTTTTCATCCATTTCATTGTTAAGTTAACATTAAACCTATGACAGTGATCTTCTCGATTTCTCAGTAAAAACGAGATCTTTCTATCCATTTCGCTGTTAGTTAACATTAAACCTATGATAGTGATCTCCACGATTTTCTCAGTGAAAACGAGATCTTTCCATCCATTAAGCTGGTAAGTTAACATTAAACCTATGACAGTGATCTCCTCAATTTTCTCAGTGAAAACGAGACCTTTCCATGCTAAGTTTAACACTACACCTCTGGCATCCATTTTGCTGTTCAGTTAACATTAAATCTATGACAGTGATCTCCTCGATTTTCTCAGTGAAAACGAGACCTTTCCATGCTAAGTTTAACACTACACCTCTGGCATCCATTTCGTTGTTAAGTTAACATTAACCTATAACAGTGATCTCCTCAATTTTCTCAGTAAAACGAGACCTTTCCATGCTAAGTTTAACACTACACCTCTAGCATCTGTTTCGCTGTTAAGTTAACATTAAACCTATGACAGTGATCTCCTCGATTTTCCCAGTAAAAACGAGACCTTTCCATGCTAAGTTTAACACTACACCTCTGGCATCCATTTTGCTGTTAAGTTAACATTAAATCTATGGCAATGATCTCCTCAATTTTCTCAGTGAAAATGAGACCTTTCCATGCTATGTTTAACACTACATCTCTAGCATATCTTTTTGTCAAGTTAACATTACACCTCTGACAAATTGCTTTCCGAATTCCTACGATGTTCTTTTTATCACGTTAACATTACACCTCTGTCATATGATCTTTTATAGGATTCATTTCCTAGCTCCCCAGCAAGTTTCTGAGTCCCACTTAGTCTTTAGTAGACTTCTCTGGTCGTCACGTTAACAAATATCTCTGACAATTTCTTCCAAGTCCCATCCAAATTTTGAGCTTGGTGGCTTCTCAATCGGTTATGTCATCGCGACCTCTGAACCTACAGATAGCCAAATCTCATCTTTCAGTCTGAAGGGGACTATTTCTTTGTCATCATATGACAAAATTTTGAGCTTGGTGGCTTCTCAATCGGTTATGTCATTGCGACCTCTGAACCGGCAGATAGTCAAGTCTCATCTTTCAGTCCGGCAAGGACTATTTCTTTGTCATTATATGACAAATTTTGAGCTTGGTAGCTTCTCAATCGGTTATGTCATTGCGACCTCTGAACCGGCAGATAGCCAAGTCTAATCTTTCAGTCCGGCAAGGACTATATCTTTGTCATCATATGATAAAATTTTGAGCTTGGTGACTTCTCAATCGGTTATGTCATTGCGACCTCTGAATAGGCAGATAGCCAAGTCTCATCTTTCAGTTCGGCAAGGACTATTTGTTTGTCATCATAAGACAAAATTTTGAGCTTGGTGGCTTCTCAATCGGTTATGTCATTGCGACCTCTGAACTGGCAGATAGCCAAGTCTCATCTTTCAGTCCGGCAAGGACTATTTCTCTGTCATCATATGACAAAATTTTGAGCTTGGTGGTTTCTCAATCGGTTATGTCATTGCGACCTCTGAACCGGCAGATAACCAAGTATCATCTTTCAGTCCGGCAAGAACTATTTCTTTGTCATCATATGACAAAATTTTGAGCTTGGTGGCTTCTCAATCGGTTATGTCATTGCGACATCTGAACCGGCAAATAGCCAAGTCTCATCTTTCAGTCCGGCAAGGACTATTTCTTTGTCATCATATGACAAAATTTTGAGCTCGGTGGCTTCTCAATCGTTATGTCATTGCGACCTCTGAACAACAGATAGCCAAGTCTCATCTTTCAGTCCGACAAGGACGATTTCTTTGTCATCATATGACAAAATTTTGAGCTGGTGGCTTCTCAATCGGTTATGTCATTGCGATCTCTGAACCGGCAGATAGCCAAGTCTCATCTTTCAGTCGGCAAGTACTATTTCTTTGTCATCATATGATAAAATTTTGAGCTTGGTGGCTTCTCAATCGGTTACGTCATTGCGAACTCTGAACCGGCAGATAGCCAAGTTTCATCTTTCAGTCCGGCAAGGACTATTTCTTTGTCATCATATGACAAAATTTTGAGCTTGGTGGCTTCTCAATCGGTTATGTCATTGTGACCTCTGAATCGGCAGATAGCCAAATCTCATCTTTCAGTCTGGCAAGGACTATTTCTTTGTTATTATATGACAAATTTTGAGCTTGGTGGCTTCTCAATCGGTTATGTCATTGCAACCTCTGAACCGGCAGATAGCCAAGTCTCATCTTTCAGTCCGGCAAGGACTATTTCTTTGTCTTCATATGACAAAATTTTGAGCTTGGTGGCTTCTCAATCGGTTATGTCATTGCGACCTCTGAACAGGCAGAAAGCCAAGTCTCATCTTTCAGTCTGGCAAGGACTATTTGTTTGTCATCATATGATAAAATTTTGAGCTTGGTGGCTTCTCAATCGGTTATGTCATTGCGACCTCTAAACCTACAGATAGCCAAGTTTCATCTTTCAGTCCGGCAAGGACTATTTCTTTGTTATTATATGACAAATTTTGAGCTTGGTGGCTTCTCAATCGATTACGTCATTGCGACCTTTGAACCGGCAGATAGCCAAGTCTCATCTTTCAGTCCGGCAAGGACTATTTCTTTGTCATCATATGATAAAATTTTAAGCCCGGTGGCTTCTCAATCGGTTATGTCATTGCGACTTCTGAACCGGCAGATAGCCAAGTCTCATCTTTCAGTCCGGCAAGGACTATTTTTTGTCATCATATGATAAAATTTTGAGCTTGGTGGCTTCTCAATCGGTTATGTCATTGCGACCTCTGAACCGGCAGATAGCCAAATCTCATCTTTTAGTCCGGCAAGGACTATTTCTTTGTCATCATATGACAAAATTTTGAGCTTGGTGGCTTCTCAATCGGTTATGTCATTGCGACCTCTGAACCGGCAGATAGCCAAGTCTCATCTTTCAGTCCGGCAAGGACTATTTCTTTGTCATCATATGACAAAATTTTGAGCTTGGTGGCTTCTCAATCGGTTACGTCATTGCGACCTCTGAACCCGCAGATAGCCAAGTCTCATCTTTCAGTCCGGCAGGACTATTTCTTTGTCATCATATGACAAAATTTTGAGCTTGGTGGCTTCTCAATCGGTTACGTCATTGCCACCTCTGAACCGGCAGATAGCCAAGTCTCATCTTTCAGTCTGACAAGGACTATTTCTTTGTCATCATATGACAAAATTTTGAGCTTGTGGCTTCTCAATCGGTTACGTCATTGCGACCTCTGAACTGGCAGATAGCCAAATCTCATCTTTCCGTCCGGCAAGGGCTATTTCTTTGTTATTATATGACAAATTTTGAGCTTGGTGGCTTCTCAATCGGTTACGTCATTGCGACCTCTGAGCCGGCAGATAGCCAAGTCTTATCTTCAGTCCGGTAAGGACTATTTCTTTGTCATCATATGACAAAATTTTGAGCTTGGTGGCTTCTCAATCGGTTAGGTCATTACGGCCTCTGAACTGGCAGATAGTCAAGTCTCATCTTTCAGTCCGGCAAGGACTATTTCTTTGTCATTATATGACAAATTTTGAGCTTGGTGGCTTCTCAATCGGTTACGTCATTGCGACCTCTGAACTGGCAATAGCCAAGTCTCATCTTTCAGTCCGACAAGGACTATTTTTTTGTCATCATATGACAAAATTTTGAGCTTGGTGGCTTCTCAATCGATTATGTCATTGTGACCTCTGAACCGACAGATAGCCAAGTCTCATCTTTTAGTCCAGTACGGACTATTTTCTCAAATGTGTGATTAATTCTCTCAGCTTATCACCGCTGATTAAAGGGCTGCAATACAACTTGAAAGTAAGAATTTAAAAGATAAAACAAGTTGGAAATGCAACAGGGGAGTCAAATAAAATCACTTTTTATTGATTCCAAAAGAGGTATACATGAATGCACAGACTACAAGCTACGACGGCGCTTCATAGGACTTGATCCGTTCTTCAAGAGTGGCCAGTGTAGTCTTCCTCTCTTCAGCAGCCCTGATAAGCGCCTGCGACCTCAACTCGACCTCATTAAAGCTCGCTATCTGGGCCAAGCGAGCTTCAATTTCAACCAAGGTTGCCCTCTGTGCTAGCTCCTGCCGTAAGACTTCGTCATTCTGGGCCTTAAGCTGCTCAAGCCGAGCAGTCTCTCCAAGACGCACTGGTTCAGCCTTGGACAAAAGGAGATTAGCCTTCCTGATCATTTCCTTGGCCTTTTCAATTTTATCCTCAGCATCAAGAAGAGTACTGCTAGAAGCGTCTATGGCATCCCCGAGCTCTACTTTCCTTATCTCTAAAGATTTCAAATCAGAAGAAATTGCCTTAGCAGCTTCTTGAGCGGCAAGATGAGCTTCATGCATCTGAGTAACAAGATGCGCAAGCTATTTGTTAACTGAAGACTCCAGATCTGAATGGCTAAGACGGCGCCATTCGTTCACATCCCTCTCGAGTCTGTCCACCAGAAGCTCCAATGTGGCGGCCTGGTCATCCCCTCTAAAGTCTCGGATACTGTCAATGCTTCAGGAGAGCACCACCTTTAAAGCAGAGAATGAGGTAATCGAGCCCTCAAGACCAAAACAATAGATCGTTTTAAGCTCTTATAAAAGCTGTCGACTAACTCGGTCACGAATTCGTTCTCGGCCTCAATTACTCCCGGCAGACGAGCAGCCCCTGAAGACAGAGCTTCCACTGCCCTCACTGGCGTAACTATGGAGGAAATGATAGAAGCACTGGCTGCAGCAACATGAGGGGTCATCGGTGATCTCGGAGGAGTCCTCATTGAAATCAGTACACCAGCCACAACTGAAGTAGGACTAGTGACTATTTCTGGGAGAGCTGGCTCAACCGCCAATGTTGGAGAGTAGGACTGGTAATCACCTTCAGCTCCGCGCTTGGCAAAATAGGCGGCACAGGCAAAACCAATGGCACCTCACTTACTGATATAGTTGGAAGCAAGGATGGTTCCGTAACTACTGTTCCCTCAATCCCCTTTTCACTTATCGGTTCAGGTTGATAGGAGGGCAGACCGTGATACAAGGCCTCCAGCTCAGCAGCATCCACCGCGGTCGAAGTACTTACTTCACCTCCGGTCCCCTCACGAAGATTGGTTGGCTCCTTCGAAGTCGATGCACCAAGAGGTGGAACACCTGTAGCAAGATTTTGCTTAAGCAAGGCGTAATGAATATTAGAAGAAAATCACTCACGAATGAGCAAAATGCTACCAAAAGATGGTATCATCTCGACTGCCTTGGCCGCAGTCTCTCCCTGAAGTCCTTCAACAATGACTTCAGTCCTCTCAGGATCCATAGGAAAGTCTTTGGCAGAGTCAACACGGACGACCGGCCCACCTTCACTTGCCGAACCCTCTGTGGTCCACCCAAAAGAGTTAGAAGCTACGGACTTCCTTTTGAAGTCCCAGCACCCGAAGGACCTACATCGGCCGCATCACCTCCAGACTCTTCCGAGACGGCGAAATAGCCAGCCTCATCGCCTTCTCTATAAGTGAATAGGAGATCATAATGCTCCCCTTGTTCTCCGGCAGCCTCAGCTCTCAGGTCTTTCACCACCTCAGTTTCTGAATCATAAAGTAAACAATGAGCTGTCTGGAATACATAAAGTGTATTATAAGAAAGGAGTTGATCATACCCGGGTCTGGAGCAGCTTTACCAGCAGTCTGCCTACGGGCCGATAGCTTAAGGACTAATGGAGCAGGAGGAGCAGGCACTGCAGATGATTCGCCCTCTGCAATAACAGTAGGAGAGTAGCGACGAAGCTTCTTCACTACCCTCTTCCTACGAGATCCACCTTCCCGCTTTCAATTGAAGTGGATATCAGGATCTTCTTCCTCCACTTCTTCCACATCAACATGTTCTATGGGGGTCGTGCCTACCCCACCAGAAGCAACTGCTGGAGCTTCAGCACCGTATCCGCTTCAAAGCGAGGACTTCCTGCATCCGAGGCTTCGCTATCATCAACAGCAATGAACTCCCCGAGGCCTGGAACGCGGACCCTCTTACCCTCGCTCTTCTCAGTAACCTTCCGCTTCAGCCGCTGAGAGATCAACTTCACACCAAAGGAATTAATAGAAAATCCAGTGGGTGTGGAGTTCGAGGTTCTATACCACTGGCAGAATCCCAGGGTCGTCAGAAGGTTAGGAGTCTTTAGCGGCATGCACAGCCGCGCCTCAGTACAGCCAGCAATGAAGAACCGCCAGGCATGAGCTCCATTGATGAGGCTCCCCATAAAGGCCAGACTGCTGTTGCGATTGCCTACTTACAGTTGGTCATATCCAAACTGACGGGCAAACCGACTCGGAATATAGGGCTCTAGGTAACAGGAGTCCCCGCCTCTATACAACAAGTGGGATGGTCGGATGATAACCAGCCATTCAAAGACTCCCCGACTCAATGACGTATGCCTTTCCCCTACATCCTTGAACTCTTCACCATAGCCTGCATCGCGAATGTAAGGAAAGCACCAAAAAAGGCTACAGACGTCATGACGGCACAGCAGTTTACGGACCGCAGCCACATAAGTCTTTGACCACGAACACCCCTCGAATCGACGGAGAAGCGCCATGCGAACACCTTCTGGGGGCTCCTCTCCGGCTTGGATAATGGAGGGGCAGTAAAGGGCGAACCATGCCATCAAATAAGTATATGGCAAACCAATTTTGTGGTTTGGTCCGTCGCGAGGCAAGATAGTCCCTTTCCCCGCTTCGTTATTGATGGCCTACAGAAAGCCTCCATCAATGCACGAAGGCCTCTTTGAATACAACACACCATGACTGGAAGAAGTCCAAGAGAACGACCATGGACTAGACGAACAGCAGGCGATAAGACAGTCGAATGAATGACATCGCCAGACGAGGATGGCATCACACATCTCTTCAACTAGACTGTTAAAAAGCCAGCCAAAAGTGCCTTCTGGGACGTCGGCTGACGAGCCTGGTGGTGAAAACCCTGAAGAATATCACCTTTCTCATAGGGTCCGTCGTCTTCTTCTAAAATCAAATCCCCTTAGGAGTGCTCTTGCATCCGGCGAAAGATGTCTTCATCTGTAACTCCACAGTGAGCCGTTTCAGGAGTACCTTTCAGGTCGGGGAACAAATAATTCCCCCAGCTCTTCAAACTACATGAAGCTCCCTTGTGGCTCCCATGCATGCTAGAGCAAATGTAAAGGTGGCACATCAAACTCCGGTAAGTCTCAAATAATGCAGGATCCTGCTTCTCCAGAAGTGCCAATTCCGCCTCACACGGGAAATATTCTTCATATGGGAGAGACCCCAAAGGCAGATCAGAGACTTCCCACATCTCGTGCAGAGCCATGCCCAATTCGCCAACGGGGGTGAAAAAGGTCCCTGTAGCCGGGCAGTATAACTCAAAGATGGCGTAGAAGTTTGCTACGCTCATCTGAATGCCATAACAGGTCGCCCTAACGGCCTCGTAGAGTCCCAGCCTCTCCAGATCTTCTTCAAAATGGGCAAGGACACATAGAGTCAAGTCCCTCCACCACGCCTTGGGAGGATGAATCCACCCCGGGGTCCTAAAATCAATAGCTGGATAATTGCCATAAACCTTAAAAAACTGATTCCCAAAAGTCTGAGCCACCGCGGGATTTTCTCCCACTGGGATGTCCGGAAGTACATTTCCAGGGTGGAGACCCAATATACAGCGAGGAGGACCTGCCCTCATATAACCAGGGGACGGAGCTATCAACTTCCCCACGTGAGCGGAGTCAGTAGTCAGAGTCACTTGCCATTACATCTTCCGAACCCTCATCACACATTGAAAGAAGGACAAGGGAAAATGCTGCTTGCTAGAGGGGAGATAGTACTTCTCACTATCCAATTTGAAAATCTACTGCCCCTCTCTGGCTAGCAGCTGGTGATCGTTGTCTGCGCTGCATCTCCAAACATGAAGCCGGGCTTCCAATAGATTCTTCGGTCAGAATCCTCAAGGGGAGCAGTAGTTAAGATGCTCCTCATGGTACGCTGATCCCCCGCATGAATAAGTGCATCCCGACCAGGAGCGCTCCGCTCGCTGAATAATGAAGCCTACTCTTGGAACTGCAGGCTGACATTGCCGTCCAGCCCCCTGGCTGTTCCAAAGAGACTGTTCAGAGGACCAGGAGTATAGTGCACTGCAAAAATAAGGAGAAACTATGATTAGTTTATCTGCTGAAGGAGAGCTAAAACGAGAATGTAATTTTTGTTAAAGCATAGCTTCGCTCTCCGAGCGAAGCTGGCCTAACAATAGCTTCACCCCGAAGCTCAGCTTCGCAGCCGCAGCTTAACTCCGCACTCCACATGAAGGCAGGATGCAGAAAAAATATCTAAGTAGTAGCTTCGCTCTGGAAGCTTGACCTCGGATAACAGAACGCGACAAAGCCCCAAGAGCTAACTTCGCCAGAAGAATACTGCTGCTTAAAAAAATTTGTCAAGGGCATTAAGGTCCTTTTCTAACCGCGCTTCTAAGGCTAACTTTGCATCCTATCATCCAACAGGATGTGAACCGCCTAAGGGATAGCTTCGCATAGAAGCTTGGAGAAGAAACCCCTTCGGGCCTTAGATTTCCAATCAAGAAATCAAGAGAAATTAAGGGACTTGAACTCCCTAAGATCACTTGATCACAATGGATCGTTCTAGATTCATTATGAGATAGCCGAAAGATTGGCTTCAAGAAGAGATGAAAATCTCTGAACAAAAGGGAAAGATCTCTACCCGCGATGGGTCGTTCAATGACCGGATGAGGAGGAGAGGGTCCCTCCGTCGTAGAGGTTGCTACCTCTTTTCCTGCTCGTCTTTTGGGAGCCATCAGAGAACTGAAGAAGTTCTTGAATTCCAAACGTAGGAGAAAGAAGAAGAAGAGATTTGCAGTTCTCTGAAAATTCAAAGAGAAGTGGTGCCTTCTCTTTCAGCCCGATCAGGCTTTTATAGGCTGATGATTGCGGAAATGTCGCCTCCTCGAAATGAGCGCAGGCAGTCATTTCAAATTAATTTAAAATGGTGCCTAAAGCGCCTTCCCAAGAAGCGTTACTTCAGCCCCGCTAAGGGCTAACTCCGCCGTGAGTCCAGTGTTGACTTAGCGCGACGCTTGAATAACTTCGTTGAGAAATATGTCTTAGCTCCGCTAAAAGCACATCTCTAGCTTCGCGGAAATTTCGTGCTAGCTTCGCCAGAAACTGGCTCCTGACTTATTTGGAAATCTATCTCAGCTTCGCTAGATGCTTAGCTCGGCTAAGAGTTTTCATTTCCTCCTAAGGAAAAGGCTTACCAAAGCTAGTCCACTCCAGGTGTTCTCGGATCAAAAAGGAGGGAAACAAAGCACATAAACAGCAGAAAATAAACATTTTATTTGATTAAAAAGGAAAGATACATTGACGCTACATCAAAGTGGTCTTTCGTGCAACTGAATCATTGCTCCAAAGGATACAAGTGGTCCTATCTACTTCCAAGGTAAACTAACTAGACACGAAAGGCCTTCCTCCTGCACAAGGCCGTAATCCTTCGCATAATGGCAAATTTTGTCATCAAGAAGCCGGATCTTCTTTGATGAAAATTGGCAAAGGACCGGTTGCCACCAGAAAGCTGGATCTTCTTTGATGAAAATTGGCAAAGGAAGGATCCGAGACCTTACAGGTGACGTCCGCTTGCCCGAAGTGGATCATCTCTGATAAGCGACTACCAGCCTTCTCGAAGTGGATCATCTCGGATAAGCGACTGCCAACCTCTTCTGGGAACACGCATCAGTTGCTCTAGTTTGTTCCTCCTGCTTAGGATTAAAGTTTCAACTTGAAAATCAAGAGGCAAGTTTCTGGTCTCTTTCATCAAGATGAAAGACGAGCGAACATAGTTCACTGCAATACAAACTGAAAACAAGTTAGCAGTAAATCAAAGAAAATGCAAGCATGATACGCTAAGTCAAATTCTTTGGGCGAAGCAATTTATATCCAATCCAGTTGCGCTTTAAGGATGGATTTCAGTTAAGCAGAGGTTAGCCTCGCTTGCGCAGTGATGATGGGCTAGCTCAGCATAAGCCAAGTCTTAGCGCCGCCTAAGGCAGTTATACTGAAGGAGCGTCAAAAAGAGCTAAGTCCTAACCTCACCTATATGTCTAAGCCAGACTGATCCAGAGGGACGCAGTCTTGACCCCACCTATATGGCAAGACTAGCTCAACCTTGAAGAGACTAAGTCCTAATTCTTGCCTATGTGGCGAACTTAACAGGCAAGCATGGAATGATCTTTCTCAAGTGAAAATGATAGCTTCGCCAAAAAAGCTAGGAAATAGGGCTGAAACCCTTCTCTACAAATCAGTCAGATATAAAATGAAGAACAAGAGGCAGCTGATAAAGCTAAATTAAGGGAGATAAACTCCCTAAAGTCACTAGTCCATTGGTGAAGTCTCTAGATGACCGAGACTCACCAGTTCTTAGCCGGTTAATGACCAGAGTGGGCACCCCCACTATTTCAGATATCTGAGTATCCTTCTCTGAACAACCAGGAGATGTCATGAATGGACTGTTTCCTTGAAGAGGACTTCAAGTGTCCTATTTATAGGCCTCATGGCCTGATCGCACCGCCGCTGCTTCAAGCTTGGAAGCGCGAGCAAATTTAAGGCATTCAAGTACTGAGCATTGAGAAAGGGAATAGTCTCCTCGGAAATGCACGCAGAAGCAATGATCTTCCTCATTAATGCAAGAGAGGTTATTCTAACCTCGAAAAAGGAGCAATCCTTCTCGAAATTAGCCAAAAGGCAGTTGGCTTCGGGAAAGGAACGACGTTCCAAGACCAATTTGAAGCGAATCTACTCCAGGAGGCTCGAATGCGAAGCTACCCGACGCGAAGCTACCTAGAATCATGAATCTACACGATTCCTCGGTGAACTTATTCCAATCCGGAAGCAGGATTGAAAGCGAAGCTGAACTCAACCACCATGGTGACGTTCGTACTTCACATACCATCAATCAAAACAATTCAAAGTATTTTGAAGTCTGAACATTCCATTGCAGACTTTCGAAAACTTTGAAGGGGTGTTGTTGACACTCTAAAAAAGACAAGATTCCTGACTGGTCTGAACAATGTCTAACTTGTTGACATCTACAAAAGACAAGTGGTAGACAAGCTGACGACCAGTTTTTACCCATCTCCGAGGGACAAATCAGCAACTTGGACTCTACTGATCCAGTGAAGCAGACAGTGAGCGCAGAGTATCTTTGAAGAGACCTAAGCAGGTCTAAGATGCTAGGTTAGCTCAACACTTAGCATCATATGAGCCCGAGGGGATAGCCTCACCTGAGAGCCTAAGTTTGTCCAACTTCGCCTTGAAGCCGTTCAAAGCTCTATCAGTGAGCTAACTTACAGCTTCGCCTGAAGCACTCAGTTAACTCCGTAGAGAATTAGCTTCGCTCAAAGCCACACGCAATTGCGCAGAAGGATGGTCGATAGCTTCGCCACAGATGTTTATCCAGCTCCGCTGGAGAGCTTTCTTCTGACTTCGCTAGATGCTCCTTCCAGCTCCGCTGCGAGCTCGACGCGGCAGCTCCACTGCGGGTCTTTTATGGTCACCTTTGACTAATCAAATCTCCAGATGAGATCAAATCTATTCAAGATCAAATCTAATCGAGATCAAATCTGAGATCAAATTTGGTAGTTGTTTACCATAATCTCTTGACTCTCCTAAAACAAGTCAGGGGAGATCTTTCAGTTATTTGAAAAGAATCAAAACAGATTAGGAGATCGACCTACCTGCTATTCCTAGCTTCGTAGAAGCTGATCCTAGCCTCGCAGTAAGGCTACTTTCTAGATTTAAATAGATTGACTCAATCTGTTTTCAGATTTTTGAAAGCATCATCTCCTCTCAGTTACAAAAATACAAAGAAAACGAAACTAAAACCTAACCTAAATTACAAGTTAGCCTAAAAACCCTAACTTTTAGCTCTATATTTTCTGTGTGCCCTTCTCTGTTGCTCTGCAAGGGTATTTATAGGAGCTGGAAGAAGTAGAGTCCCAGTACAACTCTGTCCTGCAACTTGTTATCATGTGATCACCAAATATGTCTTATCTGCGGATTGAATTGGAAAGTTTGATCAACATAAGAGTTGTAGGTCTTCAAGTCTTCTTTCTGGAGCATCTTGAATCATCGGATTTCCATATCTGTAGCAAACGTTATGATCTAAATACTAAAATATGTACAGTCTGAATCCGAATTTTTTGAAACAATTTTATCTTTGCACTCTCCTCCTTTTATCTTTTATCCTCATCCTACAAGTATTTAGGGTTGAATAGAAGTCTATCCTTCCCTCTTCTTTTAGTATTTGCAACTATTTCCCTTAGTAATTGCAATTTTGACAATTGTTAATTGCAACTTTTATATTGGGCTTTAAACATGGGCTTTTGGGCTTCTTTTTGGGCTTTATTTTTTATTTTTTATTTACTCAAGTCCTGCACACAATAAATAATAAAATATTAGTAAATGTGCATAGGAATAAATATGAAATGTGATGGTAAATATAATGATAAAAATGCACTTTTCACTACCAATCACACCCCCACACTTATCTTTTTGCTCGTCCTCGAGTAAAAATCAAAGAGAAAAAGAAAATTAATCTAACCTAACTCACTTTCGTAGGAATCACGGTTGCACTTAGCATGTGCAACAAGCCGTTAAACCCCTAGGTTACCCTAGAGGACGAGTGTTGTCTCGTGAGGGTTTTCAGCGGATTGCACCCACAAAATCCATAAAAAGGAAACTATTTGAAATACTTTTGAAGAGACTAAGTAGTCTATAAGTTTTAGGATTATCATTTTTATTCATTCTTAAACTTAGTCTTTATAAAGTAAATTGTTTTCATTTTTAAGTAAGGATCAAAATTGAATTTTGTGTATAGTCTTTTTCGTTACCAAAAATCATATGCATCCTTATGAATTTTTACTAGGAATTCCTTAACTTGGACTTTCATGCCTCTTTATTTTTTTAAAAAAATATGTATAACTCATCTAATTTTCTTTCGTATAAGCATCAAGGCTTCTTGAGGCCCTCATACCTAACTAATTGACTATTAGATGTGTTAATACATATATAATATTTCTCAGTTTTCTTTGGCTTTCTAATCCACCCATGTAGCGAACTTAAAGTCGGTAGCTCCCAAACCAGTCGGCTTTAGGGCACCAGGTGAGAAAACACCCCACGGACTCAAATTTGAGTGAACTACGCCACAAAACTAAGGACGCTTATTTATAAACTCACCTTTAGGCGTGAATACTTATGCTTCTTGAGGCATATGTATCCAGCTTAATTAGTGAAATATTTTTTTATTTTTTTATTATTTTTTTATGAGGCACAAAGGTCTTTGTCTTAGAATCCTAGATATGCATTAGGTATGCACATTTTATTAAGGTAAAAATTAAGACTAACTACTTATTCTATTTCTCCTCCTATACCTAAAATTTAAACAATTTATTTATTTTGACCAAGTTTTTAGAAATCCTAATCATGATTTTCCTAATCTTTAAAACTAACTTAGATTTCTTTCAAAAGATAAGTCAAAATATTGTCCTTTTTATAATTATATATATATATATATATATATATATATATATATATTATATATATATATATATATATATATTAGTTAGCAAATTTTGGTTAGTTTCTACCTATGTTAGTATGTTAATAAAGCCTACCCCCACACTTATCTCATGCATTGTCCTCAATGTATGAATGAATGCATATATGCATGAAAAAGAACAAGGGAAGGCAGAAGTTACCTCAAGGTGGTGGTTCTGGTGGTGGTCTAATTGGTCCACGAAAGGTGGCCCTATCTACTTTTCGTGGAATTCGGAGGAACCCACCAGAAATCTTTTTTGTATAACCCACTAAAATGATGTCTGTATTAACATTTTTTAAAAATTCCACCCATCAAATTTTCAAATTCCATAATTAATTTCAGAGTCAATTGTGTCAACTGCCTTGTCCCAGAATGGAGTGTGAAAAGATGGAATGATTGACTTGGACGTCATAGGTACAGGAACGAATACCGACTCAGGAAAGAAACTTAAATCAAGTAAGGGTTCAGGAGTCGGGCTAGGTTCAGGAAGTGGGTCCAAATCAATAAGTTGAAGCTCAAGTCCACAATAATCTTCCCACAATTGAATGTGACTCAATATTGGTGATTCAAGTTCAGGAATGATAGGTGTGGGAATCAAATCTGACTCTAAAGATTACCTAAGTCGGGTAACAAAACAGGAGTCAATAATGATTCGGGAATTTGAACTTGATCACAGATTTGAGAATCTAGGTCACATATCTCATTGGGTTGAATTTCATAAAAATGAGAACTTGCCAATTTATCCACAGGACTTTCAAAATTACAAAATTGGTCAAGTTCAATATGATCTTCAAAAATGGGTGATTCAATTTCATGATGAATTGGAACAGGATTCAATGTTGACTCGAAAAAAGTGAAATCAGGTGGAGACACCGGAGTCATTATTGAATCAGGAAGCAAAATTGAATCATCAAGTTGGGGTTCATGATCATATTCATGCTCAAGATCTATTTCAGGAAAGGAAAAACTTGCCAAGTTATCAAAATTTGAAGTTTCGGCAAGTTCACATGATGGCACTGAATTAGAATCTTGTTGTCCAAAGCAACTTGAATCGTGTAAGTCTTACTTTTCCCCCATGAAAGCATCATCTCCTCTCAGTTACAAAAATTACAAAAGAAAACGAAACTAAAACCTAACCTAAATTACAAGTTAGCCTAAAAACCCTAGCTTTTAGCTCTATATTTTCTGTGTGCCCTTCTCTGTTGCTCTGCAGGGGTATTTATAGGAGCTGGAAGAAGTAGAGTCCCAGTACAACTCTGTCCTGCAACTTGTTATCATGTTGATCACCGAATATGTCTTATCTGCAGATTGAATTGGAAAGTTTGATCAACAAAAGAGTTGTAGATCTTCAAGTCTTCTTTCTGGAGCATCTTGAATCATCAGATTTGCATATCTGTAGCAAAAGTTATGATCTGAATACTAAAACATGTACAGTCTGAATCCGAATTTTTTAAAACAATTTTATTTTTGCACTCTCCTCCTTTTATCTTTTATCCTCATCCTGCAAGTATTTAGGGTTGAATAGAAGTCTATCCTTCCCTCTTCTTTTAGTATTTGCAACTATTGCCCTTAGTAATTGCAATTTTGACAATTGTTAATTGCAACTTTTACATTGGGCTTTAAACATGGGCTTTTGGGCTTCTTTTTTGGCTTTATTCTTTATTTTTTATTTACTCAAGGCCTGCACACAATAAATAATAAAATATTAGTAAATGTGCAGAATTATAGGAATAAATATGAAAATGTGATGGTAAATATAATGATAAAAATGCACTTTTCACTACCAATCAATTTTCAAGGGACAATTATACCCCTGCTCTCCCTATAAATAGCCCACCACACGCGCACAGGCAGAGACACAGAGAGAGAGAGAGAGGCTGAAAAACAAACAGAGGCGGCTAAACAAAGACCTATTCTCTTACTTTCAAGAATTCAGAGAACTACTTCTCTAATCAGGGTGCCGATACCCTAAGATCTTCCTCTCAAGGAATCTCCAGAACCAGGCGAGAAGGAATTCCCAAGTGGAGACAGTTTGAGAAGTAACAAGAGGTTTCTACCAACCTTCTGTTCTCCGATTTCCCGAACCAGGCAAGAAGGGAATCCCATCGATCGCATCGTCAAAGGGACAAAGTGGTCGCGCACTGACCAGACTCCTATCGGCACACTTCTCCAAAATCTCAGAGGAGATCTACTTGTAATCTTTTTATTGCAAAAGAATTACTTATAATTTAGCTCCTCGACCCTTTTTTTTGTAAGTTTTCTCCCTTTGCAAAATAAATGAAAAACAATTGCAATAATCAAAGTGCTATTAATCTTGATAAGGATCATAGGTATCATAAGAGGATGAAGCATATTGATGTGAGGTATCATAAGATACGTCAGTGAGTCTTAAATGACAAGGTGATTAACTTGATAAAGATCAGCATGAAGAATCCAGCAGACATGATGACAAAAATCATCCTGGTGAAGAAGTTAAGAGCATCTCTGAACTTCATCAAGATTCTTCAAAGGTAAGGTGGAGAACATGCTCCTGGGAGGGAGCCATGTGAAGTCACAAAAAGGGGGATAAAGAAAGGTGAATGAAATGGATGCCAAATTTCTACGAAAAGACTCAATGAACATTAGTCAAGGTGGAGATTATTAGTATTTTGAGTCCCTTATATTCATTGGAGAAAAATATAGATTCAGGTGGAGATGGTACAAGCTTCAAAGATCAAGCACGAACATGTACAGGACATGTGCATGCTATAAGTCGACTAATAAGTCAATTAGTTGACTTATAATTTAGTCTAGTCGACTTATACTTTGACATAGTGGACTAGTGGTTGCCAACGGAGAGTTTGGTTCTCCGATTCACAAGTACAAATTTGAGAATACACGATGCTAATTTTACAGCAATTTCTCATAAAAACTGCCGTTAAATGCCTCGGTGGCATTTTCATAAATAAATGAAAAAGAAACCATGACGGTTTCTAATAAAAGCCATGATTAAATGCCTAGGTGGTATTTCATAATAAATGAAAAAAGGAGCCACCACGGTTTCTAATAAAAACTATCGTTAAATGCCTCAGTGGTATTTTCATAAATAAATAAAAAATCATGTTGATTACTCATAAAAACCGTTGTTGAATGCCTCAGTGACATTTTCGTAATTAAATAAAAAAAAGTCCCATATCCTGTTATGTCACCGATCCCCGTGGTTGGATGTGTTGTTGAGATTATTTTTATTTGCTCACAACTCAGCCTCACACCATCTTCTTCTTCTTCTCTCTCTACTTTCTTCTTCTTCTCTCTCTGCTCGTTCTTCTTCTTGTCCGGATCTCGATAAGGACGGCGGTCTGGATCATCATGTGGAGGGATCTGGTGATGTCATGTGGAGGGATACTGTCCTCTACAAGTCGAATCCTCATGGGCCACCAACAGGGGCTCACAGCCTCACACCATTTTGTAGATGTGAAGTGGTAAGAGTTTAGATTTTACGACATTGATGTCTCGGGATTCAGGCTCATAGGGGAGGTGAAGAGGAGGATGTGGGCTGAGGGGAACTAGGAGATGGCCTTGGTGAAGCCTTTTACGACGCCGTCGTAGCTGGTGGAGGTGGATATGAAGTCAGCTAGGTGAAAAGAGGAGGATCTTGGGAGGTATTGCAAGCACTTGCTTTCTTCTTCTTCTTGTTCAGTACCTGTCAGCCAATGTTAAAAAAGAAAGATTGAAATATTAAAAATAAGATACAATTAGGTGTAAAGAGTACAACATTTGTATGAATTATGTTTGTGGGTTAATCTATTTTTGTGATGTATGAAAAAAAAAATTTCTTTTGTGATCAGATCTTTTTTTGTGATGTATGCATGTGATAAGAATTTTTTTTTTTTTTTTTGATATGAGCACCTCCATCGTTCTTCTTCATGGAATGATTTTATTTTGTGATGTATGTGATCAGATTTTATAGTTCATCGATTGATCAAATGTATGTGTTCATGGAATCATTCAAATGGAAGAAGTATATGTCCATGGAATGAATTCTTTTTCCAAATAATCGGAGATGTGATGCCTGCATGAGACTTTTTTTTTTAACATTGACTGATTTTTTTTCAAAAATAAATTCACTTTTGACGGCGGTTTAAAACTGCCGTCGTTGCATGTTTGCACGGCGGTTTAAAACCGCCGTGGAAAGTCCTGACTTTTCACGGTGCTGACATAGACGACGGTTTTTGAACAGCCGTCGTTACTATTTTACGGCGGTTTTAAACCACCGTAGAAGCCCAGCTTTGTTCTAGTGATTTTATCAGAGTAGTTGACTAATAATTGGTTGTAGTCGACTAATACATATTATTAGTCTACTTATACTCGGGTCTAGTCGACTAATGTCGGGTTCTGGCAGTTTTCTCTTCTGATTCTGTTTCCAGTTTGGATGGGATTCGGGTTTCCTTCTTTCTCTGAGGCGGTGCTGATTGGATTGTTGAAGTTTGGGTTGGATTAGGATCATCGTAGATGCCTATATAAACCCTTTGAAGGCAATGCAAGTTTATAAGAGATTTCCACCATTGAAAGTTGAGAGAGAGAGAGAGAGATCTTCTTGTTACTCTTATATTTTTCTTCTCTGTTTTCAATAAAGTTTCTCTCCCGCACCTCGTGGATGTAGGCACTCTTGTCGAATCACGTTAAATCTGGTGTTTTTGGTTGTGTAATGATTAGTCTCGATTGCTTGCTAGTGGTAAATCTTCTACGTTTTCGTTACTGAGTCTTCAACTCGGTGTTTCTCTATTGTTGTATCGGCGTTGATCAACAACAGAATATTGTTATCTATTTTAGAAGTAGTTGCATGCATATCGTATTAGCTCTTTGTGATTTATTCTGGATCTAATCGATTTGTTAAAGTGGATGAGCTGTTTATTTTGTAATTGAATGCTAACTCTTCGTTTTAAAACATGAGTTATATGCTATTATCTATTTTGGAACTACTTTCATGTATTGAAAACTATCCTAAGCCTTCAGTAATCTATTTTGAATCTAACCTACAATGCTAACATTCATTTATAATATAAGTTATATGTTGTTATTTAATGTCTAATACCTAACCCGGACACGACCCGGACTCGCGTGTGACAGGTCCCAGAGCTGTTCAAATTAAGGTCTGATCTAGGTCCAAATTAAATTGTGACCCACGATGAATTGGGTCTATAGCTTGGTACCGCCCCGACCCGATAACAACCCCACTCTCCCACGCAAAAGTTCAAAACTCTTCTGAATACGACAGTCAATTCAAACAAACTGACGACACTAACAACACTCAGCTGACTACGCAGGCGTTTCTGCTCTCAGCTGACAACGCGGAAGAATCAAGAATCTCGTGAGGTAAGTGAGAGAGCCATGCATGCAATTGTGTTGCCTATAAAATGGGAACCATCCCAAACCCTTAACATCCAATACCTAAATTTTCTCGCCAATTAAAAACTTTTCTTGCCTTCTTTCCTCTGAAACTTCACACTTTAGAGATGCTAGAATCCTCTGCCTTAGTTCCTTGTTCATGGTGGGGCTCCAAATGGCCCTCCATGACTCTTCATCAAAAATTAAAACAAAGTCCCCTAACATCCAATACCTAGATTTAGCAACGTGGAGTTCCATCGACAAGGCTTCAGCTTTAGTTGCTTGAGCACGGTACTGTCTCCGAGCATACCTAGGTGGACACAATGACTGGCTCGATGCCAGCAAGCTAATATATTAAAATCACCACTCCAGGGAGAAGAGCTCGTTGGTGTTTAATTGACTACCGTGGGGATTTGTTTGAAGAGAAAGCAACTTCTCTTCTCGAAGCAAGTCTTTTGGGTGGGGAAAAAAACTCGCACTTCATTGAAGAGAAGTTAAAGAAGAACCAGCTAGCAAAGTAGCAAAATACAGCATGGTGTGGGTTCCAAGTAACAAGTGGCCAAAAGTCAGCTCTGACTTGTCTAAAATACAATACTAGCAAAGATATTTTGTAAAGCAACTTCTTGTAACGATATCTATTGTGATTTGAGACATGAGAGCATTGTGTGTATATGTTTTGCTAGAAATTTTGCAAGTTTTGGTAGTTATATATATAAAAAAAAAAAAAAATTAGACTAATGCTAATAATCTCTTGTGCTATGAATATGCCTCATTCTTTTCTTTCTTCTGGTTTTATCTCTTTTAACTAGGAATAATTCATATTTGGATTGAAAAATATGCGTAACGTGAAAATTTCACTCCCTCCGTGCTGTTTTACTTGTCGTATTTTTACTGGACATGTGAATTAAGAGTTTGTGCGGAGTTAAAATTTGAATGATAAAAGTAGCATTAATTGAGAATGATAAAAAATATATTGAAAATAGTAAAAATAACATTGTGTGAATTAGGGGTGAGCATCGGTCGGTTCGGTTCGGTTTTTACTAATCTTTGCAAAACCGAACCGAACCGATTAGACTTAGTAACCGAACCGAACCGAATTGACTCATTTCGGTTCGGTTTTTCGGTTTTTTTCGGTTAGGCCAATTTATTGCCATCATTTTTGCATTTTTTAATCACTATTATATTATCATCCTTTAATATTCTAATCTCAAATATCCATTACCCAAATTAGAAATATGAAAAAGACTTTAAACTTAATGTGAATTAAAAATTTCAAATTTTAAAACTTTTACATTGTATTTGAGCTCTTATATCAAGGCTCATATAATTATTACTAACTTTTAATGATAAGAATGGAAAAAAAAACTATATTAATATAAATATTATTCTCAATTGTTTTGGTGTACTTAACATTAACCTTCACATATTCAACATAAAAAAGATAGTATTACTAAAAGTAATGAGATAAGTTTCTACCAATTTTTGTTATAAAGTATATGATTCACTTAATTGAATTTGAGTGGGGTAATATATAGGGTGAGAGATTCGGTTCGGTTCGGTCGGGTTCGGGTTTTAGAACATAAAACCGAAACCCGACCGAATTAGTGCGGTTCGGTTCGGTTCGGGTTCGGGTTTCGGTTTTTGGTCGGTTATTTCGGTTATAACCGAACTCTGCTCACCCCTAGTGTGAATGGTAAAAATGGTATTGATATTCAAAATGAACAATTAATTTACAATAAAATGTTGGCTCAAAAAATGCATTACTATTTCCATACGGCGATAGTATAAGATTTAGCGCCAAAATTTAGTAGTTTTTTCCGCATGGCAGCGGCTAAAGTACTCTGAGTATCTGCCGAGGAACAAGCGGAGAGCAACCGGTGAGGGGATCAAGAATCTAGCGGTTAGATTTGAATTTCGTCGGCATGGCGCTCGAGGTGTTCTCGTAAGATCTGAGTGTCATCAAAGTATGGCTCTAGGTGATATCACGTGAGAAGAAGCGTCAGAAGACAAGCATCGCAGGTTGTGATATCTAAAGAGATGAAATGATGGTGTCGGATTGGCTGTTGAGTTAGAACACCAAACACAAAAAGAGTTTTTCTCTTCTAATCATATGATTGTTGGGCACGGATGGTTCCTGTTGTGGCTCATCTCTCTCAAGTTTGTATTTTGTTTCCTTCCATATTTTACTTTTGGTGTATGATACAAGTTGATGTACGAGGTGTATCTAATCCATCTACGAGCTTCGGCTTGAGTGGACTACTGTGCATAGAGTGGACTACTGTGCACATTTCATTACCTTGCTCTTAAATGAAACAGGTGAGTATCGTTGAATTTCTAAACATCACGAGTAGTATACTGAGAAAGACCAAAACTATCTTACACTATTCATCCACAACAAGAAGATGAGAGCTTGCGAAGACAGCCATTAACCAATTAAAATGTAATAACAGCGTGCATCTAATGCAAAAGATGACAAGTATAAAGAGAGATTAAAAGATAGCAATATAAACTAATAGAAACAAAAAAGGACAACACACTAGTATTTAATGTGGTTCGGTCAATGTGACATCCACGAGAGAAGACAGCAAGAGCACTAATCAAAAGGAGAGAATATAAGAGATTACAACTCTAATCTCACTCACCCAAACTCAATGAAATCCAACTCACTAGAACTTAATAAAAGGAAGATATGTCAAGAGAAAGGAGAGGATAATACAACATTTAACAACACTCTCATTCTCACTTCCTTGCCTTGAAATCTCATGCAATATGATGCCTATTTATAGGCAAAACTTTTAAACTCTTTCATCACTTCACCTCACACATACATCAAAATCATAGGGTGACCCAATTGATTTCATGAGGGTGGCTAAGAACTTCATAGGGTGGCTATGATCTTCATAGGGTAGCTATTGATAACTTTTAAGATGGTTAGAGATTTCATAGGATGACTATTGATGACTTTAGGGTGGCTAGAGATTTCATAGGGTGGCTAATTAATTTTGAGAAAAAGTTTAAGAAGATAGCTTGGTTTAGTCATTAAAGACATATCAACAAATCTCTATCTTGTCTTGAATGAATAACAAATCTCTCCACCTTAACTTGAATTGTATCAAGCGTCCTTTGGATTCTTGTTGTCTTCTCTAGCCTTGATGGCTCAATTTTCACCACTTTGAACACCAAGTAATTCGAGACAGTACTCGAACTTGCGCGAAAGTATGGGATTTGTCATCATATCTGCTAGATTATCTGCAGTACCAATTTTTTGTCCCCTGGGCGGCTTCACTAACTCCCATGTTTGGTTCTTATGAAGAGATTTCATCTCTTCAGTCATAGCAACAGTCCGTTCTGCAGCTTCATCAGAATTAATAGCCTCATTGTAGGTGGAACGCTCTGAAATCTCAATAGATTCTGCCACACTTAGAGCATAAGCGACCATATCTGCATAGGCATATCGCTTAGGTTGACAGATCTGACTTCTTGCTCTCCCGATGACAATATTGTACTGTTGCTCTTATAGTGTATCATCACCCAAAGTTGAACCTTGAGCATCATTGACGGGTTCAACGCGTGTGCTCTCCTGCACTCCTTCTGTAACTTTGCTCTCAAGCTCCACCTACTTGCTTGCTTCCTCTCCTGAACCTGTAATATAAACAACTCCTTTTTCAGTTAAGCATGTAATTTTCATAAAAAGTAATATCCCTATTAATAACAAATTTAACCTATATCCCTTCACCCTAGTAGCATAACCAAGAATTATACCTTCCTTTGCCCTAGGTTCAAGCTTACCATCATTTACATGAAAATAAGCAGGGCAACCAAATACTTGTAAATAAGAGTAATTAGCAGGAGTACCAGACCATGCCTCTTCAGGAGTCTTAAAATCAATAGCTGTAGAGGAGACCGATTTACCAAATAACAAGCTATATTTACTGCCTCGGCCCAAAATATTTTGACAAACCAACATTAGAGAGTATACACCGAGCTCTCTCCAACAGTGTCCTGTTCATCCTTTCTGTAACTCCATTCTGTTATGGTGTGTACGAACTATACAATGCCGCACAATTCCTTCATTTTTGCAGAATTGATCAAACTCCATAGAACAGAACTCCATTCTATTGTCGGTCCTGAGGCGCTTCACCTTCTTTTCTTTTCTAGTTGCTTTTCGATCATAACCTTCCACTGCTTGAAGGTAGCAAACACATCGCTCTTATGCTTGAGAGAATACACCCAAACTTTTCTGAAATAATCATCAATTAAAGTCAGAAGATAACTAGCTCCACCTTTCAATAGAACCTGAGAGGGACCCCAAATATTTGAATGGATGTATTCTAAGGTGTCTATAGTCCTGTTAACATCTATACCAAATGAACCTCTGTGCTGCTTGCTAAAAAACACAATGTTCACAAAAGTCAAACTTTCCTGTTTTTTGGCCACAAAGTAAACCTTGGTTACTCAACACATGTAGTCCTCTCTCACTCATATGTCCTAATCGCATATGCTACAAACGAGTAGTATTTATGTCTGGGTCTTCTAACACTGGCACAACAACATCACCGGTCACCATGCTACTTTGAAGGATATAAAGGGTATTCACTTTCTTTTCTTTCAACACAACAAGAGAGCCTTTGCTAACTCTCAAAACTCCACCTTCAGCTGAGAACTTTTACCCCTTGGAGTCAAGGGTGCCCAAAGAAATTGAATTTTTCTTCAAATCTGGCACATGCCGAACATTACTCAACATTCTAACAATACCGTCATGCATCCTAATCTTGACTGTCCCAATTCAAATTATCTTGCAGGGCATGTTATTTTTCATTAAGACATTATCACCATCAATTGGCTGGTAGGTCACAAATCAGTCCCTGTGGGACATATATGATAAGAACAATCTGAATCAAGAACCCACTCATCTCGTGAACGTACATCAAAGACGGTAACTGAAAAAACCTCATGTGATGTGGAGGCTTCTTCTGCAACACTAACAACCAAGATTCCTCATCTTAAAATTTTTGTTGGCCCAAAAGGTTACACTCTCCATTTGTTTAAAGTTTTGATGATAACAAAACACATAGAAGCTATATGGTACTAATAAGTTTGTTTAAGATGAGTTTCAGGTTAGTACCTTTTATGAAGGCCATTACTTAGCTATTGCAAGGTTTTCTATGTTCATAGAGCAAATAAGGCAAATGGCACAAGAGGAAATGTCCATAGAAGAGAAGGCTCTAGCATGACATTGCATGCTCAAGACTTCATTATAGCTCAGAGACTTCATTAGATTTGTTTATAGTTTTATAGTTTTGTTAAAGAATAGTGAATAGGTTTGAAGCTCATAACTCCTACACACAAGTTTTTGCGCACATGTCTTTTCTAAAAAATTTCTACTATATATATACACAAAATATTTTTAAATATAGTCTATTACTTATAAACTCAGTTTTGTGTATTATACATAGTTCTGATCGAAACTATTTTGTAAACCATCAAAATCTCCTCAAAATCCTTTTCAAATTTCAGTTTTTGACCTGAGGAGGTCGACCGGCCGGTCGACCGACTCTATGTCAGGTCAGATCGGTCGACCGACTCGATCGACCGGGATTCTGACCGTTGGGTGCGTGCATGTGTGCACGTTTTCCAGTCGACCGGGCGGTCGACCGAAACCCATTTTCGGTCGACCGACCTTCGGCCGACTGAAAGTCAGTGACTCTGTTTGTTGCGGTCGACCGGGCGGTCGATCGTGGGCCTGCAACGGCTCTATTTTTTGAAAACCCGGTCGACCGAGGCTGTGTTTCAGCCTTAACGGCTACTTTTTAAAACACGTTTTAAATCGTCCTTTTTGTCTCTAAACGAGTTTAGGGGCTAGTTTTTGGGTCAAATACTTCCTAATTACCTATTGTATTAGTTTACCCTTTAATCCCTAGCTCTATCCCATAAATAGGGGTGATTAGGGTTGTGGGATTTACAACAATCATTTGCAAAAAATATTCAAAGTTTAAAGGCTTTCAAAAGAGTTTTGTTCTTGGTTTTTGTGCTAAAAAATCTCTCTCATTTCTGAAGTTTTTTTTTTCAAACCTCTCTCAAAATTCATTTTCTTTTTTCACTTACAATACTAGAGCTTCAATCCTACTCATTGTTCTACAGGGCGTTTGTAAGGGAAAAAGATTTTTCAAAAGAGAGTTTGTGGTCTTTTGATCATCAAGAGAATACTTGTACTTGAGATTGTGGAGTTGGGTACTCCGGTGTGATTGTAACTCTTTGTGAAGTTATATTGGTTAGAAATCCTTTTGGGTGAAGGCGGGGACGTAGAGCTGGGTGCTCGAACCTCGAAAAAATTCTCGGTGTTTGCGTTTGGTTTACTTGCTTTAATTTCTTGCTTTATATTCATTGTTTCATTTACTTACTCTACATATTCATTGCAACATTGTACTTGCTCTACATATTCATTGCTATATACACTTGTTTCATATTCATATTGTCGATCAAATACTCATACAACAAGATTGCAATACGCACCTCAAACTCATATCTAGAGGAATCACGAGGAAGAAGTTCAGAGCCCTTCACGAGGTATTCGGCTTCTAGTCTTGTTTTGGGTGATCGTTGCATCATAACATTTTTAATTGTGCATTGATTAGCATTATCACCTATTCACCCCCTCCAGGTGATTTCAATTGGTATCAGAGCTAGGACTCTAGTTTTTGGCTTCACATCCTTAGAGAGATCCTAAAATTTGCTAATCACTATTTGCATTCTTTCATTCATACACTAGTAAAAATGGCCGACAACATTAAGACCCCTCCTAAATTTGATGGACTCAATTTTCCCATTTGGAAGGTTAGGATGACTATCTTTCTACAATCCCTAGGTAGTTTAGTTGCTAAATCCTTGACCAAACCCTATAGTAGACCCGATAGTGAGGAGAGAACTTGGTCCGACTTTACCTACAAAGAATATAAGGCTAATTCTAAGGCTCAAAATTCCCTTCTCACCGCCTTGAATGAGGATGATCTTACACGGGTTACACATTGCCAATCCGCCTATGAGATTTGGCAACACTTATTGGTCACACACGAGGGGACATCACAAGTAAAGAGAGCTAAAATAGATCTCTTGAGGTCCCAATATGAAAGTTTCAAAATGCTTGAAGATGAGTCTATTAATTCTATGATTACCAAGTTTACTAAGATTACCAATGCTCTTTCTTCTCTAGGTGATGATATAAGCAACGACCAAAAGGTGCGCAAAGTGATTCGAGCTCTTCCTTCATCATGGGAGATCAAGGCTACCACCTTAAAGGAGTTGAATGATAAAGATGAAATGGATCTCATAAGTCTTATTGGAAACCTTAAGACTCATGAGATGGAAAAGAAGGTAAGAGAAGAAGCGGTACCTCAAAAGAATAAATTCATAACTTTCAAGTCTTCCTCTACCATTGATGACAATGATGAAGATGAAGAAGAGGATGAGGAGCTGTCTCTCATAGTGAGAAATGTGAAGAGGATGTACCGCAAGAACAAACTCAACTATAGAAAGAAATGGGAAGGGAAGGAGGAGAAAAGAATCATTTGCTACAATTGTCGGAAACCTGGACATATCATGGCCGATTGTCCTGACTTCAAGAAAAAGATGACTTCTTCCTTAAAGCAAAAAAGGCCGGTTGAAAAGAAGGCATACAAGGCCACTTGGGATTTGGAAAGCGAGTCCAAAGATGAGGTGGACACGGCAAATATGTGTTTCATGGCAAACACACCTAAGGAAACCACTCAACCTCTTGATGAAGAAAATGAAATAAGTAGAGAAATGCTAGAACATGCTTTTGTTGAACTTTCTGAAAGCTTTGATGATAAAAAGGTAGAATGCTCTAAATTGAAAAAAGAAATTGAGTTGCTTAAAAACCAACTTGCAATTGTTTCAAAAGAAAAGGAAGAAATTTCTTCTAATCTTATTTCAACTAAAAGAGAATTTGATGCTTATAAAGTTACTTGTAAAGCTAAATTTTCAAAAGTTGATGAAAATGAATTTTCTTTGTTAAAAACTAGAATTATTGATTTTGAAAATGTTTTAAAAGATTGTGCTTTTAATACTAAGAAATTAGAGGAAATATTTTCAAAGAAGCACACTCCACATGTTAAGAATGATAAAACAACCCATGCTAAAAATGCTCACCATGTCAACACTTCACATGTTAAAACTACTCATGCACACAAGTCACATGCTAGTAAGCCACACACTCATTATGCATTTAAATATGGAAGAGTTTATAGATGTACTTATTGTGGTCGAAATGGCCACTTAGCTAAATTTTGCTATGATCAAATGAATAGATTTAATAATCTTGTGTGGGTTCATAACACTAACACTTTAAGATCCAAGAAAATATGGATACCAAAATCAAGTCCTAAATTATTTGATGTAGGTACGCACCAAGGCTCCTAGACGTAAGGAGCGGTGGAACCTTGATAGTGGTTGTTCAAGACATATGACATGAGATATCAACAACTTTACAACCCTATCAAGGTACGTTGAAGGTGGCACCGTCACCTTCAGAGATGATTCCAAGGGAACTATCATCGGTATAGGTAACATTCAAATTGGTGCATCTCCTATTATAGAAAATATTGTTCTTATTGATGGACTTAAACATAACTTGCTTAGTATAAATCAACTTTGTGATCGTAGTCTTAAAGTTGTGTTTGATGATTCTTCTTGCAAAATTTTTGATTGTAAAACTAATGATTGTATTCTCACCGGATTTCGTGATAATAATGTCTATATCATTGACATGCTTAATTTGGATTATTCTACTAAATGCTTGAATGCTTTTGATGAGACTTCTTGGCTTTGGCATAGAAGATTAGGACATGCATCTTTTGATCATCTTGTTAGGATTAATTCTAAGGAATTGGTGAAGGGTATTCCTTACTTGAAGTTTGAAAAAGACCGCATTTGTGGTGCGTGCCAACTTGGAAAACAAACCAAGTCTTCTTTCAAACCAATCAAGGATATCATGTTAACTAGGCCATTAGAATTAATTCACATGGATCTTTTTGGACCAACTAAAACTAAAAGCTTAAATGGTAGTAGATATGCTTTGTTTTAGTTGATGATTTTTCCCGGTTCACTTGGGTTTGCTTTTTGGAACACAAAGATCAAACTTTTTCGCATATTAAGATTTTCGAAAAAGAGTTGAAAAAGAAAAAGGTTTTTCGATTTTGAAAATAAGAAGTGATAGATGTGGTGAGTTCATTAACCAACTCTTCATGACTTATTATGATGAAAAGGGAATTAAGCATGAAATGTCATATCCTAGAACTCCACAACAAAATGGAGTTATAGAAAGGAAGAATAGAACCCTTCAAGAGATGGTTAGGACTATGATAAGTGAATATGACCTCCCTCAATATCTATGGGCTGTGGCCGTAAACACCGCATGCTACATATCAAATCGTATTTATTTGTGTAAAAATACTTTCAAGACATCTTTTGAAATTTATCATAAGAAAACCTAATGTTTCATATTTCAAAGTTTTTGGATGCAAGTGTTTTGTTTTAAATACTAAAGATAACTTGGGTAAATTTGATGCTAAGGCCTATGAAGCAATATTGTTGGATATTCTACTACTAGCAAAACTTATAGAGTATTCAATAAATCTTCTCTTACTATTGAAGAATCCATGCATGTTAAATTTGAAGAATCTAATGTTGTTGTTGAGAATGTTGTAGAGATTGACTCATTAGGTGAGGACATGGAGAAAATTTCTTTGAAGGACTCACCCATTCAAGAAGAAAAGTAAGAACCTATTGGTGAAGTTCAAAAGGAAGAAGTGGAACAATCTCAACCACTTCCTAAAGATTGGAGATTCGCTAAAAATCATCCCAAGGATCTCATCATAGGTGATGTATCTAAAGGGGTAACAACTCGCTCCAAACTCCATGACTTGTGTGGTAATTTTGCATTCATTTCTCATTTTGAACCCAAAAACATCCTCGAAGCTGAGGGTGACTCATATTGGTTGCTAGCTATGCAAGAAGAACTCAATCAATTTGAGTGCAACCAAGTTTGGCACCTTATTCCTAGACCCCACGATAGACCAATAATTGGTACTAAATGGATTTTTAGGAATAAGATGGATGAGTCAGGAAATGTTATTAGGAATAAAGCTAGGTTAATGGCCCAATGTTACACTCAAGTTGAAGGTATTGAATTTGAGGAGACCTTTGCACCCGTAGTACGGCTTGAAGCCATACAGATGACACTAACTTTTGCATCTTTTAAAAATTTTAAACTTTTTCAAATGGATGTAAAAGTGCATTTTTAAATGGTTTTAGTTTATGTTGAACAACCTCCCAGTTTTGTTGATCATGTTCATCCTATTTTGTTTTTAAACTTGATAAAGCTTTGTATGGATTAAAGCAAGCTCCTAGGGCTTGGTATGAAAGGCTTTCTAATTTTCTTCTTTCAAATGATTTTGTTAAAGGCAAAGTAGACATAACATTATTTACTAAGCATGTTGATAATGACATTCTTATAGTGCAAATTTATGTTGATGATATAATTTTTGGTTCTACTAATGAGCTTCTTTGCAAGGAATTTGAAAAGTGTATGCAACGTGAATTTGAGATGTCTTCAATGGGTGAATTAAACTTCCTTCTTGGACTCCAATCAAGCAAATGCGCGATGGGATATTCATATGTCAAGCCAAGTACTCAAAGGAACTCATAAAGAAATTTGGTCTTGAAGGTTCAAAAATTTGCAACACTCCCATGGCAACTACCACCAAGCTTGATAAGGATGACCAAGGTAAATGTGTTGATATTAAGTTATATAGAAGCATGATTGGTAGTTTGTTGTATTTAACGGCAAGTAGGCCGGATATCATATTTAGTGTGTGTCTTTGTGCTAGATTCTAATCGTGTCCTAAAGAGTCTCATCTTCTTGCGGTAAAACGCATCATTCGTTATATTAAGGGCACTATTGGAATGGGTCTTTGGTATCCGAAAATCGGAGATTTTTCAATGATGAGTTTTTTGGATGCCGACTATGTGGGTTGTAGAGTGGATAGAAAGAGTACTAGTAGGACATGTCAATTTCTTGGTAATTGTCTTGTTTCATGGTCCTCTAAGAAACAAAATTCGGTAGCCCTCTCAACCGCCGAGGCGGAGTATGTTGCGGCGGGGGCTTGTTGTGCACAAGTCCTTTGGATAAAGCATACTCTTCTTGATTATGATTTGCATTATGATCATATAAAAATATTTTGTGATAATACTAGTACTATTCATATGACTAAGAATGCAAATCAACATAGTAAGACCAAGCACATTGAGATTAGATATCACTTTCTTAGAGATCATTTTGAGAAAGGTGATATAGAGATTGATTATGTTTCTTCGGATTTGCAACTTGCCTATATTTTCACTAAACCACTTGATTTTAATAGATTCTCCTTTATATGTGGTGAACTTAATGTTTGTGTTATTGAATAAATTTTTTTCCCTTTTTGATGTATGACAAAAAGGGGGAGAAATATGGGTATATATGAGTTTGTTGTATATGAGGTATAATATGAGTTTTGCAAGTGTATATGGTTTTTAGCAAGAGTTTTAGTCTCATGTTTCATGTTTTTGAATTGCTTTTACTTGTTTAATATAGCATAATTTGAGGGGGAGTATTACCTCTCTCTTTATATCTTTTTGATATAGCCTATATGTTTTGTCATCATCAAAAAGGGGGAGATTGTTGGCCCAAAAGGTTACACTCTCCATTTGTTTAATATTTTGATGATAACAAAACACATAGAAGCTATATGGTACTAATAAGTTTGTTTAAGATGAGTTTCAGCTTAGTACCTTTTATGAAGGCCATTGCTTAGCTATTGCAAGGTTTTCTAGGTTCATGGAGCAAATAAGGCAAATGGCACGAGAGGAAATGTCCATAGAAGAGAAGGCTCTAGCATGACATTGCATGGCTCAAGACTTCATTATGGCTCAGAGACTTCATTAGATTTGTTTTTAGTTTTATAGTTTTGTTAAAGAATAGTGAATAGGTTTGAAGCTCATAACTCCTACACACAAGTTTTTGCGCACATGTCTTTTCTAAAAAAATTCTCCTATATATATATATATATATATATATATATATATATATATATATATATATACAAAATATTTTTAAATATAGTCTGTCACGCCCCGCTTCCCAAAATACGTTGAAGCGGAGTCGCGACGAGAGTCGGCGACGTATATACGCGAAGGAAAATACCGCACGTATACGCGCTAAGCCTAAATTAACCTGAACAAGCTATAAATCTAAACCGTGATAATCGATGATCACTGCAATAATACATATAAAGGCTACACATGATCTGAACTGAAATAAGGAATAGAATAGAAGTCAAGTGGGATATACATGAATCAAAGAATAATAGCAAGAATAAAAGAATGCAAGAATATCAGAATCAGAAGAGAGAGAGAGTCTGATTCCTCGCAAAGCGTACAGTCTCATCGAACGCCTGCATAATGGAAACAAAGCGTTCAATATCTGGACGTGCAAATTTAGGGTCGTCAGAAAGCGACCTAGTGAGTGTGTGTGTAAAGGGAGAGCTCGTGCATATAAACAAGGTGCATAAAGAAATAACAGATAACTGCAGACACTAAATAACATGGTAAATACACAACTGAATAACAATGATATGACTAAGTGTGCAGACAAAAGACAAGTAAAATAACGGTAAACAACAACTGGTGTCATAATAACGGGGAACTACTAATGTCTAGATGTGTAACTTAGCATGTCACTAGTCTGGTATACAATCCAGTCATAGATATAGTCATATGTCTATCATAGTGATATATATGTACAATCAGGTGATTATGGTCAATCACAAAGCATATACAATTTATTATTATTAATTATGTCAGCAAACACCAATTGTCACATGTAATAGACGCATCTCATACTACGCCTACCACACATGTCAATCAGGGTCCTAAGTTATTGAAACTGATCGGTTGGAGATATTGTCCATACTTTAGGTGGGTCCCGTGCATACCCGGGACCACGGCCCAGACTCCTGGCGCTGAACCAGGACCTACCGCAGTCAGGAACATGTAAACAGGAAACAGGTACATGTATAACATGTATAACAGGAAACAGGACGGGGTGCCAATCACCCCACGGGAACCCTGCAGTGGAACCCTCTTTCGGCTGCGCAACCTAAATCCTAGGTCCACCCAAAATACAGACGATGTCTCCTCCATCAATCTCCCCAATCCCAGTGTAAGTTGTTTAATATCATGTTATTAGTTTATCAAGACTATTTAACGTACATGTTACTTAAATCACTGGGATAACTCGGTGGTAGTCACGGTAACAATATCAACATGTAATCAGGATACTGGTATAACAGGAATATATAATATCAAGGAACAGGATACCGGTATAACAGGAATATATAATAAGCATAACATGTGGGTATTGTTACCGTGTAATAATATTTTTCTCAGCAATTAATGGTAACATGGACATGATAGTTATCAGGTAGATACCAAGTATAGTCAGTCAAGTTTCTCAGATAAATCAAGATATCTAAGATGAGTAATAACCTACTGTCATAAATAAAATAATCCAAGTAAATTATGAAATCAACACATATCCTAAAAGTCATCGATATATCCATCCTCTAAGTCGTCAATAAATGATCTCACCAACTGATAAAGTAATGACTGCTATCTGATAACTCTGAAGTACAACATTACCGACATCGAATAGATCACCATCACAATAACTCAACTCTACTAACTGAAGTATCAATAACTAAACATGAAGCACATGGTATGTTCTCGAGATCAACAAATCAACATACACCACAATCGTAACTAAATAAGAAACATCCTCAAAGAACTGCAAATCTAGAATAGACCACTTATAAGTCAACATAACTAACTCTTAATTCCAATAGTCACATGATCATCAAGTATCAATTCATATCGAGTAATCTGATACAATAAACTGCCGTTCCAACATATATCAATAATCAATACTCAGTCCTCTCACTCCATCAATCTACTCTGATCCTCAAGTCCTCACAAGTTCCCACTTATATCAAGGTCAATCATAAGATCCCAAAACTCAGCAACATCTCAGATATATGTTTCTAATATTTATCAAGTCGAGTCAATTCAACCACTATCTATTCCTCAAAATCATGTTCATCCAACTATAGCCAATATCATAACTCAAGGGGTAAAGTTCTCAATCCAATAAGAATCTAAGAGCAGCAGTCAGCCTAGGGTTAGTCGACTAGGGGAAAGGAGCAAATCGACTAGGGTAGAGGTTAGTCGACTAACAAGTATAATAAGTCGACTATAAAAAGGTACTAGTCGACTAATAGGGAAGACAAGTCGACTAACAGGAGTAATAGACAAAAACAGAGAGTACATGACCTACAGAACAAACACATAGTTGACTATAGTTAGGATAAGTCGACTAGTATAGGATATTAGTCGACTACAAGAAGTGACAAGTCGACTATGGTAAGTTATTAGTCGACTATAGGGAATAGGGTAGTCGACTAGGGTAAGTTCCAGTCAACAAATAGAAAGTGCACAACTATTTAAATAGGAACCTAGTCGACTAGAGGGTTAGGGTAAGTCGACTAACAAGGGTATTAGTCGACTAGTACAAGGGGCAAGTCGACTAATGTTCTGCAACCTGATACTGAATTACTCCAACACACATATCTCCACATTCTATTAAATGTACTCATGCTCCATCATGTAATATCTACAACAATAACCCAAACACCCAAATAATAAACATAGGGTTCCAACTTAATTAAATACACATGCATATTAATATTCCTAGGCCTTCAAAGATTGTAAGGAGGGAGGGGATGACAACTCACATTCGAGCTTAATAGTCTACATACATGATTATGTACTGAAATCACCTAGAGGGGGGGTGAATAGGTGATGGCTATATGATAATGGCAATTATGCGGAATTTAAAAATTTAACTCTAAACAATTAGCACAATACAATATTTCTTGCAAGTAAAGGACAATGTAAAATTGCAAGTAATAAAAGAGATAGAGTTAGAGAAATTTGAGCAAACGCAAACACGCCGATATGTTTCCGAGGTTCGAGCCACGCTCTACGTCCCCGCCTTCACACTTGAAGGATTTCCACTATTGAGGATCCCACGGATCAACAATACAAGGACAACACTTGTCCGTCTCCCGTGATGACACTTCACCACCTTGAGCACACTAGCTCGCCTTGAGGCCGATGCCTCTACAACTTCACTCAATTACAATGGAAGTGATCACACTTGATCACTTTTACAAATAGCTCACTAAGCACAATCCTAGAACCAAATAGTAGACTTAGAGTATGGGATTGTGTAGTGCAAAACTAGAGAGAAGTAGAGGAATAGGCTCCAAGAAAGGTGATGGAAATTTAGGCTTTGGAGAGAAAAATCTTTTCTTTTGAAAACTTTGGAAATCTTTGAAACTCTTGTCAAAGTTCACTTGATAGCTCTAAAAATCATTAGTCATATCATATGAAGTGACCACCTATTTATAGGGGTCAAAAACTGCTCAAGAGATTCGTTGGAGACAAATCCCAAAAGTCAAAGAGTCAGAAAATATAGCTGTTGGGTCTGTCAGAATTTTTGACAGACTACCGGTCGACCGGGTCGGTCGACCGCCAACGGTCAAAAATCCGACCGTTGGGGCTCACCGGTTGACTGGGTCGGTCGACTGGCATTTCCAGAGAGCAGCAGGTTGGGGGCCGGTCGAGTATCGGTCGACCTCCGGTCGACTGATACGCACATGCACAAATGTGCATGTCGGTCGAGTGCCGGTCGACTGCCGGTCGACCGGGCACTGTGAATTTCTGAAAAATCAGAATTCACAGATCCTGGAAAATTTTGGGTTTGGGTTTTGGGTCTTGGATAAAATATTTTGGTCTTGAAAAATCATAGAGTATGAGCATGTGTCATACTACTATCAAGGTAAAATACTTGGTAAAAATTCTTTTGATAAAAACTTGATTTTCAATAAAATGTTTTTCCCAAAAACTAGTCTCTCTAAAAATCGTATTTCCAAAATAGATATGTTCAACTAAAACTGAGTTTGGAAATAGAAATAGAAATTATTTTGAAGCCATAAACCACTCTAGAAAATGTGTGTGTGTGATATCCCATATCTCTACTTCTACTATTTAGTTTTGACAAAATATTCTAAAATGAAAATAAACAAAGTACAAATCTTGGATTCTTAAGCAAGTCTTGATCTTCTTCTTGAACTTTTCTTCAACGCAAATTCCGAAGCTTCCTATGTGCTTTAGCTTGGGAATGCAAATGTTGGGCGAACTCCAAATTTGTGAGTCTTTTAGCGGAGTCGTCAAAATCTGTTTCTTGAACCTGAAATACTTTAAAATCAAGATTATTAAATACATAACTAAATATGTTTTGCTATCATCAAAATAACCGGGATAATGGCCTTTGGGCCAACAATCTCCCCCTTTTTGATGATGGCAAAACATATGTAGTTATCACAAGATATTTTGGGTAGAGTCTTCAAATGAAGCTCCCCCTCAACATATGCATATTTAAAAGTCATACTCAGGCATAGTGATAAAAAATAAGCATCACACATGTAAAAATAAACATCACACATCCATGCCCATAGAAAATATCAACCACACATGTCATATCATAGATAAAGGAAATGAGTCTCAACATGACATAAATACATACCACACAAGTTCACAACACAAAAATAAAAGATGTCCACACAACAACAAAAAAAATAAGTCAAGTACACATAACAAAATAACAAAAGTGTCATAACAAAATATCTCTCTCCAAATATCTATAACAAAATATCTCTCTCCAAATATCTCTCCCCCTTTTTGACATCATCAATAAAGGGGCATCAACAGCAGCATCACTCAGTCGCCTCGTCATCCTCCTCCTCGTCATCATCAGAGCCCTCGGCCATCGTCTGGTCATCACCATCATCTGAGGAAGAAGAGGAAACTACCTCCTCTGTATCCACGGCATCAACTCTGGGGCGCGGAGGTGGAACAGAGACGCGAGCTCTGGGAGGGAAAGGAGGACCAGCAGCAGGGAGACGACGAGCACCCGGAGTCCCATCAGGAACGACTATGTCCAATTTAGAGAACAGAGATTGGAACTGAACATCCACAAATCTCATGGACTCAGCCATATATGACAAGTCGTTTCGGACCTCCGCCCGAAAAGCAGCATCCATAGCAGCACGAGCCTCCAAATCTGCCCGAAGAGAAGCATCACGAGCAGCCATATCTGCACGAAGTGCAGAGACTTGCTCACCGACCCAGGCCTGATGTGCCTCGATCTGCGAGCGGACCTCAGAAGCAGAAGCACCCTGAAACTCAGGAGCAGGAAAAACAGGAGGTGGAGCTGGAGCTGGATCAGCTGCAGGAACAGGTGGTGGTTGCACAGCTGCGTGTCGACGCAACTGAGCTTCCATCATCTTTAAGGCAGCAGCATTGAAATCTGAAGAGGGTTTTGAAGGGGCTTGACCAGAGAAATCAAAATCTAGAGCCCTAAGCAAATGGGTAATGAGCATGCCGTAAGGCAGACTCCTACCAGCAGTACGAATCTGATCACCACTCATGTGAGAAGCGATCACTCGAGGGAAATTTATCTTAATGCCTTTAAGGAGGCAATAGATAATCAAGGGAACAGGACCTCGAGCATGGCTAAATTCACCGGATTTTGGCACGATGTTATGAAAGACAATCTTAGCAAGGACCTGAGATTGGAGGGTATACTGACTCACAATCTCATTCCTCACTAGATCGGGATTGTCATCCTGGTGAAGAAGAGTGGATGCGGTGAGTGAAGACTCACCCTCCGGATATTCAGGAAAATCATGTAGGTCATAAGAGTAAAACATCTATTCCATCAGTGGAAAGATGAAGAATTCTAGCAAATTGACCTAGGGAAATGTTTTGTCCCTACCCATCACACGGGAAATGATCCGGTTCCCACTAAATTCAAAATTGGCATAGAAATAGGGAACCAAAGATGTGTAAACCTTCTCCCGGATGGAGAGAAAATCTACAAGATTGTTGGCACGAAGTATGTGGGGGATATCTAAATGTTCAAAATCATGCATAGCCACATATCTACCCGAAATAGTATTCCTAGGGGCTAAATGTGTGTAACGATCAGAGGCAAGATCGTTACGGAACACAGGTTCAGTCCTAGGGGCTTGAGATGAGGATTGGGCAATGCCCTTTCCCTTCTCAGAACGATGTCTTTTTGGAGGCATGATAAAAATCCAATTTTAGGTTTTTGCAGTTAATGGCACGATCTAGATGATCAATCAACCTAATATGAAGACAAAGGGAGTGATAGATCTAAGCTAGAAAGGAAGAACAAGTGAAAAATTCGAAATTTTTACCTTTGAGAAAAACTGAAACCCTAGCTTGAAATCCAGAAATTCTGAGAATCTGACGGATGGATCGGCTTGAGATTGAAGATCCGAGTTAGAAATGAGAAGATTAAAATGGGTTTTGAAGGATTTTTAGATCAGGTGAACGGATCTGAAGAAGGAAATTTTGGGGAAAAAGAGGGTCCTGCGGTCGCTGTGAGAGAACTGAGAGAGAGAGTGCGAAACAGTGGGAAAAAGGTCAAATATATGCCAGAATACGACTATCGGTCGACTGGGATTGAGGGACCGGTCGACCGAAAAGAAACAGAGAGTCCTGCATCTAAATCGGTCGACTGGTCCTATACCAGCAGTCGACCGGTAGCACAAAAGAAATCAAAAAATTTTTCTCAGACAGAGCCGGTCGACTGGGGTTAGGGGCCAGTCGACCGGTAAGTCTGAAAAATCTGCTACCATATTCTGACCAAAAAAAAATTTTATAAATAAACATTATAACAAATAAAAATATGTTATATTATAATAATCAGGGATAACACAATTATTTTTAAATCTTCATTTAGTGATCATATCAACAAAACTTCACACAAAATTATTTAATTTTATTTTACATATTTAAGCAAAGGTATAAAGATGTTGAAGTCGAATACCCAGTGACGGGTTCTGAACTTCATCCTCTTGATTCCTCTTGAATGAGTTGAGGTGCGCAATTGCCATCTTTAAGGTATTTGCTCAACTATGAAAATTTTCAAAAAGTTTTATTTTATTTATGAAAAAATAGGTCTATATGTATACAAGTATATAATCACAAAATCTAAACTATACATATAGATACACAAAAATTGGACATGTGGACAAGTATGACATAAGGCATAACAATACAAGATATGAAAATTAATACAAGGCATGTACACAACATGATAAAAAGGTAGTTCTATATAAGTATGTATCAATAATGAATCAAAAGCAAACTAACCATTCTACACATATGTATACATGTCAAAAAGAAATCAAAATTGAACATGGCATATACAATCATGTTAGAGTTGCAAGTTTATACTAATCATGTATCAATGAAGCATAAAACTAAACTAGCAATCCTATAACAATTGTATATACAAAATTAAAAAACTCTTAAATGGAGATGTTACCAATTTACGGTTAGTCTCCAAAAATAGGTGCCTCCACGATAGCGATGCAAGCTAGATTTGAACTTTGAGCTTAGTTGCATCTACCACCCGGCACCGTCTCCCCCTAAGTCTTGGAGGAAGTAGATCCACCTGTGTCACCTACATTTGGAGGATCTTTTGGTACCCAAATCTTTGAGGGTCCTTTAGGGTTAGTACCGGGGCGAACCCAAACATTTTTATTCTTAACATTATTTTTAGCATAACAAAATTTTTCTAAATGGCCTTTGCGGCCACAATGAGTGCAAACATAAATTCTACCACTACTATACATGTATGCATGCTTGTGAGTGTGAGCATGTTTCCGTGCATGTGTATGAGCATGTTGTGCATGTTTCCCTTGGGGTATTCCCTTAGGAAATTTAGAAGCTATCTTTTTCAAATCAAATGCACAATTTTTAAGTGTGGAGTCCAAAGCATCAACACGCTTTTGGATCTCAACAAAATCATTTTTATCTAGTGAAACTATGGGGGTTTTACCCTTATTTGCAAGTTTATATTTATCAAAATCATTTTTCAACTTTTCAAAAGAGCTAGATAAAACATCCTTTTCTTTAACAACTATTTCAACTTTATGTTTTAAAGCTTCATTTTCCTTTTTTAATTTCTTATTTTGAGATTGGGAAATTTCATACCTATTTTGCAATTCTTCAAAAAATTGTGCAAGTTCATCCATAGTTAACTCATCCTCATCTAAAGAGTTTTCTAGAGTTACCTTTGGTGCATCCTCCCCATGTGCCATGAAACACATGTGCGCGGCGTCGACTTCCTCTTCGGATTCCGACTCCGTGTCATCCCAAGTAGCCACCATGGCCTTCTTCTTTCTTTGCCCGTTCTTGGATGTGGTCGCTTGTAGAGCGGGGCAATCGGCAATGAGGTGACCAATCTTCTTGCAATGGAAGCAAGGACCGGGCTCCTCTCTTTTTCTTTCAAATCTCCCTTGAGGTTTCCCTCGCCGGAAATTGCTTTGTCTTCCCTTTTTGTAGAACATCTTGCCCACCTTCCGGATGAGCATGGCGAAGTCTTCATCGCACTCGTCCGATGAATCATCCTCGTCTTGAATGGTTGGTGCGGCTTTGAAGGCTATTGATTTCTTCTTGGGTGCCTCCCTTTCTTCTCGTACCTTCATCTCCATCTCATGTGTTTTGAGATTGCCGATGAAGCCGGAGAAGTCCATCTCCTCTTTGTCATTTAGCTCTTTGAGGGTTGTCGCCTTGACTTCCCAAGCTTTAGGAAGAGCTCTAATCACCTTCCTTATCTTTTGATCGTTGTCAATCTTGTCACCTAAGGAAGAAAGAGCATTAGTTATTTTTGTAAAGCGAGTGAGCATGTCATCAATGCTCTCATTATCAATCATGTAAAAATTCTCATATTGAGAACGTAGCAAGTCAACTTTTGCTCTCTTGACTTGTGACGTTCCCTCATGAGTCACAATAAGCATGTTCCAAACTTCATATGCCGATTTACAATTAATGATGCGTGCAAGGTCATCTTCATTAAGTGCTTGTGTTAATGCATATTGTGCCCTAGCATTTGCTTCATAGTCTTTGGTGGTATCCTCGGACCATGTGCTCTCATCACTAGTTGGTTCAATGAATTCTTTGGTAATGGCCCTAGCTACCCTAACACCTAAGGATTTCAAAAACAAGTTCATCTTGACTTTCCAAATAGGAAAGTTCAAGCCATCAAATTTGGGAGGGGATTTAATGCTAGAAAAATCCATGGATGCCATGAATGCACAATATATAAGATGCACAAAATAAAATACAACAAATGAATATAGCCAAATGTATGGATCTCCCTAAGGTTGTTAGACCTAAGTTGTAGGGTTAGGCTCTGATACCAATTGAAATCACCTAGAGGGGGGGTGAATAGGTGATGGCTATATGATAATGGCAATTATGCGGAATTTAAAAAATTTAACTCTAAACAATTAGCACAATACAATATTTCTTGCAAGTAAAGGACAATGTAAAATTGCAAGTAATAAAAGAGATAGAGTTAGAGAAATTTGAGCAAACGCAAACACGCCGATATGTTTCCGAGGTTCGAGCCACGCTCTACGTCCCCGCCTTCACACTTGAAGGATTTCCACTATTGAGGATCCCACGGATCAACAATACAAGGACAACACTTGTCCGTCTCCCGTGATGACACTTCACCACCTTGAGCACACTAGCTCGCCTTGAGGCCGATGCCTCTACAACTTCACTCAATTACAATGGAAGTGATCACACTTGATCACTTTTACAAATAGCTCACTAAGCACAATCCTAGAACCAAATAGTAGACTTAGAGTATGGGATTGTGTAGTGCAAAACTAGAGAGAAGTAGAGGAATAGGCTCCAAGAAAGGTGATGGAAATTTAGGCTTTGGAGAGAAAAATCTTTTCTTTTGAAAACTTTGGAAATCTTTGAAACTCTTGTCAAAGTTCACTTGATAGCTCTAAAAATCATTAGTCATATCATATGAAGTGACCACCTATTTATAGGGGTCAAAAACTGCTCAAGAGATTCGTTGGAGACAAATCCAAAAGTCAAAGAGTCAGAAAATATAGCTGTTGGGTCTGTCAGAATTTTTGACAGACTACCGGTCGACCGGGTCGGTCGACCGCCAACGGTCAAAAATCCGACCGTTGGGGCTCACCGGTCGACTGGGTCGGTCGACTGGCATTTCCAGAGAGCAGCAGGTTGGGGGCCGGTCGAGTATCGGTCGACCTCCGGTCGACTGATACGCACATGCACAAATGTGCATGTCGGTCGAGTGCCGGTCGACTGCCGGTCGACCGGGCACTGTGAATTTCTGAAAAATCAGAATTCACAGATCCTGGAAAATTTTGGGTTTGGGTTTTGGGTCTTGGATAAAATATTTTGGTCTTGAAAAATCATAGAGTATGAGCATGTGTCATACTACTATCAAGGTAAAATACTTGGTAAAAATTCTTTTGATAAAAACTTGATTTTCAATAAAATGTTTTTCCCAAAAACTAGTCTCTCTAAAAATCGTATTTCCAAAATAGATATGTTCAACTAAAACTGAGTTTGGAAATAGAAATAGAAATTATTTGAAGCCATAAACCACTCTAGAAAATGTGTGTGTGTGATATCCCATATCTCTACTTCTACTATTTAGTTTTGACAAAATATTCTAAAATGAAAATAAACAAAGTACAAATCTTGGATTCTTAAGCAAGTCTTGATCTTCTTCTTGAACTTTTCTTCAACGCAAATTCCGAAGCTTCCTATGTGCTTTAGCTTGGGAATGCAAATGTTGGGCGAACTCCAAATTTGTGAGTCTTTTAGCGGAGTCGTCAAAATCTGTTTCTTGAACCTGAAATACTTTAAAATCAAGATTATTAAATACATAACTAAATATGTTTTGCTATCATCAAAATAACCGGGATAATGGCCTTTGGGCCAACATGTACTACATATGCACCACACATTAGACTACACCACACATATAAATAAATCTATGATTACTCAATTAATTAAAGAGAGGGAGAGACACTCACATGAATGACGCGGTTTCGGAATCGAATCGCTGTCTAGTCTTCACTGCACGAACCGGTACTGATCTACGGATCATCCCATGGATCGGTCTTCAAATCGCCTATGTATCGGGTCCACAGTGAACACGAATTCAGACCAAATTCGGGTCTTCTGTTACCGGTTCGGATCACACGAACGGATCCGCATCGCTGTAACACACAACCAAATACACAAAATACACTAGTACATACACATTATTTATGTATATATACTAATATACGCACATGCATATATCTATATATACACCCACCCTACGATGCATGTACCCATAGACGCTCACACTAACATACTTAATGCAAATGTTTACGTATTTACACACATACCCCTCGCCCACATTGAAAGAACTGCACCAGCCTTCTGTTATTTGCTATTCCTCCCTTTACACATTCTCCAAAAGATGATAATCACTAATGTTGTAGAACTATGAAATTTCCCTGCTATCTTTTTCTCAGAAAAAGTGGACTAACTAATCCCCTGATGCTTTATTATAAGAGAACTAATCTCTCCAATTCCACCAAATCTCTTGAGTTTAGCATTCCATCTCAGCAAATTGAGCTTGCTTGACACCAGTAACCTTATGAGTGAATGCCCCATCAAAGCATAAACAAAAATGGTGAACATGTGCAATTAAGTTATGAATGTTAGCAACATGCTGAGGATGCAGAAAAAGAACAAAAAAAAATGGATCAGGATATTAAGACTACAAGTGGAGAAATACTAGATGGATGTTACATCTAACAATAAGTATGTATACTAAGTCCTTATTCAAATTGAGAATTGTATAGATTTCATTATGATATTCATTTTACTACCATAAAATTGCATGCAGTTACTCATTTAATGAATAAACCAGAGCATACAAAACAAGTGAAGTATTCTTCTACAAATTGATTGTACTAAAGATTAAAAGATACATGTAGCGTTGTAGGAACACCGTAATAAATATAAGGACAACTTTGCAAGCAGCGAAGAAACACTCGCGTAGGGTGCAAGGCCTGGCCATGGGGTCGTGCGCAGCCGTCGACGGCGGTGACGGAGGTCGCTGGAGAGGATCGGGTTGGGGTCCGGGTTGAATATGGCTCGCAAAGCTCGCCAGAGAGAGGGAACCCGGGATGGTACACCATGGGCCACTCGCTGGGATGTTGCCGAAGATGCCCCACCGTGAGGGAGAAGAGGGGGCTCGGGCTGTGGATCTCACCGGGGGGGGGTCCTCGCGGCTGCTGTGTTGTGCGGCAGAGGAGAGAAGGTGCTGTGTGGATCTGGATTGTTGAAGAGGAGGAAAACATAATGAATAGGTTAGGGATTAATTAATTAGGGTTTGGTTTTATGTGAGACTATATATAGGAAAAGGGTTTGGGTTATGGGTCTAATGGGTATTGGGTTTGGGTTATGAATTGGATTTGGGTAATGGATATAGGATCAGATAACGGGTCAAGGGTTTGGATCATGATATGGGGATAAAAGAGGATAAGGGTAGTGGAGTTTGGGTATGGATTAGATAACGGGTATAGGGACAAGGGATAAGGCATGAATAAAAATCAAGGGAAAGGAAATATTACAAATACCACTACAAAATAATAATCCAATATTAACAACAACATTACTTAACCAAATATTAATAATAATAATGCCAATAACATTACATGACCATACTAATAATAAAACAATTAATAAAATTAAATAAAACAGAAATACTGTATTATCAAGTAGGGGATATTACATAGTCTATTACTTATAAACTCAATTTTGTGTATTATACATAGTTCTGATCGAAACTATTTTGTAAACCATCAAAATCTCCTCAAAATCCTTTTCAAATTTCAGTTTTTGACCTGAGGCGGTCGACCGGCCGGTCGACCGACTCTATATCAGGTCAGATCGGTCGACCGACTCGATCGACCGGGATTCTGACCGTTGGGTGCGTGCATGTGTGCACGTTTTTCGGTCGACCGGGCAGTCGACCGAAACCCATTTTCGGTCGACTGACCTTCGGCCGACTGAAAGTCAGTGACTCTCTGTTTGTTGCGGTCGACCGGGCGGTCGACCGTGGGCCTGCAACAGCTTTATTTTTTAAAAACCTGATCGACTGACCGGTCGACCGAGGCTGTGTTTCAGCCTTAACGGCTACTTTTTATAACACGTTTTAAATCGTCCTTTTTGTCTCTAAACGAGTTTAGGGGCTAGTTTTTGGGTCAAATACTTCCTAATTACCTATTGTATTAGTTTACCCTTTAATCCCTAGCTCTATCCTATAAATAGGGGTGATTAGGGTTGTGGGATTTACAACAATCATTTGTAAAAAATATTCAAAGTTTAAAGGCTTTCAAAAGAGTTTTGTTCTTAGTTTTTGTGCTGAAAAATCTCTCTCATTTCTGAAGTTTTTTTTTCAAAGCTCTCTCAAAATTCATTTTCTTTTTCCGCTTACAATACTAGAGCTTCAATCCTACTCTTTGTTCTATAGGGCGTTTGTAAGGGAAAAGGATTTTTCAAAAGAGAGTTTGTGGTCTTTTGATCATCAAGAGAATACTTGTACTTAAGATTATGGAGTTGGGTACTCCGGTGTGATTGTAACTCTTTGTGAAGTTATAGGGGTTAGAAATCCTTCTGGGTGAAGGCGGGACGTTGCTCGAACCTCGAAAAAATTCTCGGTGTTTGCGTTTGGTTTACTTGCTTTAATTCCTTACTTTATATTCATTGCTTCATTTACTTGCTCTACATATTCATTGCAACATTGTACTTGCTCTACGTATTCATTACTATATACACTTGTTTCATATTCATATTGTCGATCAAATACTCATACAACAAGATTGCAATACGCACATCAAACTCTTATCTAGAGGAATCACGAGGAAGAAGTTCAGAGCCCTTCACGGGGTATTTGGCTTCTAGTCTTATTTTGGGTGATCATTGCATCATAACATTTTTAATTGTGTATTGATTAGCATTATCACCTATTCACCCCCTCATAGGTGATTTCAATTTTCTCCTTACATCTTCTTTTTTTTAAGCTTAAAATAATCTTTTTTGTAGTGTCCAAACTTATGACAATAGCGACACTCAACATTTTCTCTTAACGTAGATTTAGATCTAGATTTTTCTTGAAATTTTTCTCGATCCCTTCTCTGTATCGATCACGGACGAACAAGCCTTCAGCTTGATCCTCACTTCCTACAACTGACACTTTTTGTCTTAACTCTTAGAATGTAAGGCTGATTTGACATCTTCTAAAAAAAGTGTATCTATATCATTGAGCATACTATTAACAAAATTATCAAAGGAAGGAGGTAATGAGCATAATAAAATGAGAGCTTGATCTTCTTCATCTATTCTAACATTAATATTTTTTAAATCTATGAGAATTTTTATTGAGCTCATCTAAGTGGTCTTTAATTGGCGCACCTTCCTTCAAGCGAAGGGTGAAGAGGCGCTACTTCAAGTAGAGCTTGTTGGTCAGGGACTTTATCATATACAAGCTCTCTAATTTGAGCTACAAACAGGTGGCGGTATCTTCATCGACAACCTCCCGCAAAACTTCGTCGGCTAGACAAAGTTGTATGACACTATATGCCTTCATCTCGAGTTTTTCTTTTCGTCATCGGACATGGATTCGGCAACTTGTTCTTACCGGACAAGACTTTCAACAAACCTCATTATACTAAGCGAGCCCGCATTTTGACTCTTCACAAACTGAAGCTATTTCTCCCGTCGAATTTCTCTACTTTGTACTTTGTCGAAGCCATTTTGAAGCCCATAAGAAAATAACACTAGCTCTGATACCAGTTTATTGTAACAGTGGACTTCTAATGCAAAAAATGATAAGTATAAAGAGAGATTAAACAGATAGCAATGTAAGCTAATAGAAATAACAAGAGACAGCACACCAGTATTTAACGTGATTCGGTCAATGTGACCTACATCCATGGGAGAAGACATAAGAAAAATCTACTAATCAAAAGGGAAGAATATAAGAGATTACAACTCTAATCTCACTGACTAAGTCCAATAAAATCCAACTCACTAGAGCTTAACAAAAAAAGATAAATGGCAAGAGAAAGGAGAGGATAATACAATATTTAGCAACTTTCTCGTTCTCACCTCCTTAACTTGAAATCTCATGCAATGTGATGCCTATTTATAGGTAAAACTTCTAAACCCCTTCATTACTTCACCCCACACATATATCAAAATCATAGGGTGGCCCAATTGATTTCATTAGGGTAGCTAAGACCTTTATAGGGTGGTTATGATCTTCATAGGGTGGCTATTGATGACTTAGGGTGGTTAGAGATTTTATAAGTGGCTATTGATGACTTTTAGGGTGGCTAATTGATTTGAGAAAAAGTCTAAGAAGATGGTTTGGTTTATTCATTAAAGACATATCAACATAAAAGACAGATGCTAAATGTAGCACACATGGCTTTGCAGTCGTTGCTTATTGGATTCTCCTGCACTTACATGAGTTCTGATTATTAATGAGCTACTCAAGAGGATGTAAAGAGTGTTTTACCTTCTTTCCTTTCATAATAACCATTCACTAACTCTCAGAATTTCACCTTCCAAATTAAATGAGTTTTTTTCCTCCAACCCTAGTACATGTCGAACATTCATCAAAGTCTTAAACAACATCTGTTAGGATTTATATATCATAGAAAAAGATCATCTGTATATATTTACTGATCTAAATAACATGTATGAAGAATATTATGAACTGTAGAGAATCTTTAAAGGACATACCTCTTGAGGGATTGATGAACTATATCCAGATTTGGATTGCGGATGTAGAGAATGAGATGGAGAGCCTTCTCTCTGCTTAATCCAGCCTCCTATGGGTAGAGATTAATTATAACTACAGAGAGGGACTTCCTCTTTATATATAATACTTTGATTAGTAGTCTTCCCATAATGTCCCTAACCTTAATAAGAGAGTAATACTAGGTCTTACAGATATTTATAACTTAGTGCACCTATTAGACAAACCAAATATATTAACTAACATAAGTTGCATGTGTATCATGATATGAAATAGAAAATAGGGTATGAATCAAATTAGAAAATATCTTATAATATCATCATGCATCAGAATCTTAATTAGATTGACTCCATTAGTCTTGCAAGGAAAATTATTTCTCATCAAAATATCTCCATCATTAATCAACAGGTTGGTCACAAATCAATTCCTGTTGAGACAAATATGGTAGGAACACTCTCAATTAAGAATCCACTCATCCAATGACGTATCTAAAGCATCACTTGTCATTGATATATCTTCCAAAATACTGAAAAATGAAGATATCTCGTTCCAAGACTTCTTTGCATTCTTCTTTCCTTTGATTTTCAGACAATCCCATTTCGATGACAGTAACAGCATTCATCATCTTTCTTAGACTTTGACAGAAGATTTAGATTTGGCTCTAGATTTTCTTTACTAATTGAACCACTCTCTGAACAACCACGAGGAAGCAAGCCATTTGTTGAGACTAGTAGATAATTTATCTCAATTCTTTAGAATTTAGAGGTGATTAAAATCTGCTATAGAGAAATAGTATCTCTACCTTAAAAAATAATGCTCTTAATGAAATTCTCAACCGGAGGCAACGAACATAATAGATATGATCAGTTTGATCTTCTTTCTAATTTCATATCAATATTTTCAAGTGCGGATATGAAGAGTTATTGTTTCAAATAAAACTGAGTGAAGAGTCATTGCTTCAAATAGAGTTTGTTTGATGAGAAACTTCGAATATACAAACTTTTTAACTTCTCCCACAAAATCATAGCGGTTTCTTCATATATAACTTCTCACGACATTGTTTAGATATTCATGTACAAATATAGTCCCACATTGACAAATGAATTGAAAAGTGATGAACTAAGATAAAAAGTTAAGTCCAAGACCTAATAGCTTAATATTTGGGTCAAATAGGTTCTCAGTCAAAAGTGGTATCAAAGCAAATTTGGCTAGGGACATGGACGATAGCTCAAACATCGAATAATTCTCTTAACAGAAACAATTGAATGATTTGGAAGCCCACATGGAGGACCTATTTTATTGCAAAAATTTGCATGGATATCTAGAAGAAGAGCAAACCAAGCCAAAATAAATTTCTAAAGCAGATTGGAAATAGTTAGATCTTCTGAGGTAGATTGGGAAAGTGAGATCGCAAGGCCATTGGATACACAAGACAGTAAGTGGAAAATTCAGTGTTTCACCATGTGTATACGGAGGACTCACATATTCTTTGCGGATAACCTTAGAGAGTATCTATGAGCGAAAACTGTCACAAACAATCATTTCTAATTCGAAAGCTAATGAATCTAAAGAAAAGGAAGCCAGTTCCACCGCAAAGCACCTTAATGATGTGAGGTTTGACAAGTAATTTGAGAGTTAACCAAGGTCTGATTTTCATAAATTGTGAAAATTCGTGGATGGTTAGTTAGTTGTTGTCGATTGTTGAGACCATGCTGGTTATACCCACGGATGAAATCCCCGCGGATGGCCTAGCTTCGGGGGTGGTTGTAGCCCAAGATTCTCGTGAATGGTGATTGAAGTATATTCACACATAAATGGAGGATTGTTGGGTATATATATATATGCGAATATGGTCCTACATTGGAAAATGGATAAGAAAATGAAAGACTTAAATAGAAATTTGAGGTCATACCTGATAGCTTAAGTTTTTGGGTAAATTTGATTATTAGGCTCTATCTAAGGTCCATTGTGTCCTCCATGGAGGCATGAGTACTCCCTGACAAACACTCTCTTAGCCAAAGAAAGAGAGATCACGTTGTACACTTTCATATTAAGTTCTCCCATCTCATATTAAAACATATCAAGCAAGCTATCCTTCCTTGAGAAACGTTAATAAACTTTGCTGAATAAAGAGAAATCATGTTTTGACTTTTCATAAACAAACTATTTTTTCTATCAGACTTCTCAACGTTAAAATTTTCAAAGGCATCTGGAAACTCGAATAAAATCTTTTCAAGCATTATGTCAAACATCTTTCGAGCACCTAGATCGCTTTCATACCAGTTTCATTAAAATATAAATACCTCAGCTCTCATCTTAATTTTGAAATTTCGGTGCAGTGGCAGGACTTTAATATCGTATCAGAGCCTGACACATCTTGAATCTGTGGGAGCCACCTCTAGAACCTATAGGGCCACCTCTTGAATCTCACATCGCCTAGTGAAGTATTAGTATGACGAGAACACCATACGCTAAACTGGTGGAGTGTATAACACCTAAGTTAGAGTGAATAATTCCATATGAGATATACATTTGAAAAATCTCTACTATATAATAGTTCACATGAACTCAAGAATTAATTATACCTATCATTTTGAGGGAGGAACCATGAAAAATATACTAGGGGTGATAGTATTACAGTAAATCAGATTCAATTTCCACTGGGCGCATATTTAAAAAGTGGATTTAAGAAAAAGAATACCGCTGCAAAAAAACCCAGGTTTTTGTCCATAAAAACAATATCGCTCAAGCTGTGGGAGTATTTTAAAGTATAAATACCTCAACTCTCACCTTAATTTGAGAGTTTTGATGTAGTGACAGAGACTTTAGTAAGTTTGTTGGACCAAATTGATTTCAAATCAATGAATTAAACAAATAAAATAGAGAACAAATCATCTCAAAGTAATCAGAGATAGAAAAGGAATATCGCCACAAAAGATTTAATGGGGTTCGGTCAAGATCAACGTGTATAGCCGGGAAAGACAACAAGAATAATCCACTAGCAATAAATGTGAGAGATTACAAGAACTTTCACTCACTCAAATTCCCGAACAAATCCACAATAGAAAACCCTAATTTCTCTAAAACAAGGAAAGAAGAAGAAGAAGAAGAGAAGAGAGAGAGAGAGAGAGAGAGAGAGAGAGAGAGAGAGAGAGATTTGGGTAGTATTCTCTCTTTTCATTTTGTTTGGAGAGAAATCTTTTATTCTTGCATATTTTTGTTTTGTACTCAAACATTTAATTCAATTGAGTAAATTACATGTGTCTCTCTCTTTTGAATTTTAATTGTAGTACATTATTATTAAATTGGATTATATATTTTCCTAATTAAGATAATTGGTGATATAAATTTAACATCACTGTTTGTTTCCCTCAGGTTCAGTCTGCATCTGTAGCCGATTAACTAATATGTGATCCATGTTCGATTGCAGCACGAAATGGATATGAATTTACTCACTGAGATTTAGAAGCAAATAGAGATATGATAACTGCTATATCTCGATCTATATCCCATCCATTTGCACCCCCCTGACTCATAATCCATAACCTTGAAGACTCGTGTGGCAGCACAGCAGGGATGTATTTTCCCACTGCCTTACTTTGTTAAGCATGCGTGCCATGACACACGTGTTACGGTGGAGTCTTATGGACAGTTGGAGACTCAGGACAGTTTCAAACTTAATTCCCTTTTGTCTGACTCTAATTTTTCGCAGGAACTTGGTCACACCTCAAGCATGACAAAGAGTCGAGCGTTTATTCTCCTGATTAATTAACATTTAATCTGACGAATTAACAAAGAGGGCGCAAGAATTTCATGATGCTACGGGGATATTGCTGCCCTATAAAAATGCATGCATGGAGACCCAAAAACCCAGAACAAAATTAGGGTTTCTTTTCCCTTCCTTCTACATTAGAGATGTAGAAATCAATCCCACTGCCTATGCTTGCTTTTGTGTGGGCTCAGAAAGGCTAAAATCTTAGCAAATCCATCCCTCCCAAATTACAACACTAAAGAGAAAAAAGGTGATGTCCCTTTGCATCCATACCTATAGTTCGATTCGGCCAGGCAATGCTGCATGCTATTAAACAGCCAGAACATGGCGACAGCATTGTGAAGAATGAGTCAGAATGCTCACAACTCGTGGAGACCCTGCAATGCTTTGATTTCTCAAGGGCAACAATGAAAGGCAGCAGAGATGATCTCTCAACTCATCAAAGATTGATTCGCCAACTTGAACAGTAGAGAAGAATGAGAGATTTGGGCATATCACGGCCACACCAAGCGTGAGAGGATTGGCAAAAGAAAATTTATTTCCATGATTTTGTTCATTTTTATATTTAGAATAAACCATGAGAGACAAAAATCCCCAATATTGCATTAAGAAAATCTTAACACTTGTGTCATATCTTTATGAACGCCGTTTGTAAAGAAGCTTGTGTCTGTAGAGTTGCAAAGAAGTTGGCATCTTAGAGTATAATGTCATGTGCTAACTCCATGAGGAATAATATATATCATGGGCCTTTTCTATTTTTTTTTTTTTAAAATAAAAATTGAGAATGAAGTCTGGATTTGTGGTCTCTGCTTTGTTTCAAGGGAGTTGGTACAGTAATTGGAAACTAAGTGAATTCTCTTTGTTTCCTTTTCTCTTCCTTTCCATTTTTCCCATCTTTGTTAAGATTGGAATTATGACAAGCTACATTAGGGGCGTAATCGAGCCAAACTCCAGCGAACTGGCTCAGCTCGGCTTCGGCTCGAAATGTTTTTCGAGCTAGCTTGAGTTCGGCTCGTTTAGATTTCAAGTCTAATAGAGTGCTCGAGTTTGACTCGATTTAAATTTCAAATATTTGAGTTCGGCTCATAAAAGTTTGAAAATCTAAAAGAATCAAAATCAGACTAATTCTTTTACTAGTCTGAATGTGACTCAACTTGTTACTAATACTGATTAGTAAGAACATTATCTTCATTCTTTTTTAAAAAAAGAAGAGCATGAACTTAAAGAATTTCAAGAAACGTTCTTTAAATAAATAAAATTGAAGAACAATAAATATTTTCAGGTTTCATAATCTTATTCGTTATCGATGCATGTTCATAGTCATGTTAGTTATTGATACATATATGTTGTAGTACACACATGGATCATAATGGCTTCTTGTGTACTTCTTCTTCCTGATGAAGCTGTCAAATCGCTTGTACCATTGTCTTGGAGACTGCTTCAAACCGTACAGTGATTTCTTCAGCTTGCATACCAACTCCTCTTCCCTGCAGTTTTGTAACCTGTGGGCTGAGTCATGTAGATCTCCTCCTCAAGATCGCCGTGGAGAAAGGCGGTCTTCACATCAAGTTGGTCAAGATCCAACTCGTTCTGTGCCACCAAGGCCAATAGGATCCGAATAGACGAGTGTTTTACAACTGGGGAGAACACCTCGTTGTAGTCGATCCCTTCTCTCTGTGCGTAGCCTTTAGCCATCAGCCTTGCCTTGTAGCGCACATTGTCTTCTTGGAGTGATCCCTGTTTCTTAGCAAATACCCACTTACACCCTATGGCTTTCTTCCCCTTGGGCAACTTGGTCAGTTCCCATGTGTTGTTCTTATAAAGAGACTGCATCTCTTCATTCATGGCCCCTTTCCATAACTCCGCTTCTGAACTGATTTCAGCTTCCCTGAAAGTAGATGGAATGGCTTCTTCAACAACTGGAAGTGCATGTGCAATCACCATGTCTGTAGTGAGCCAGCCAGGTCTCCTAGTATTCCTCCTTGGTCTTCCAACTGCAGTGGGATCTGGAACTGTATCCATACCTGTTCCTGATCCTCTTCAACAACCTCAGCATCTTCTTCTGCAACTTGATCACTCCCTGTGTCACCTCAGGAATGATCCTCACAGATACTGAGTCTTCTAGAGATGGTGGATCTGCATCACTCTCCACCTGCTGCAATAGCTCCTTGGTCTTCTTAGTCTCCTCCTGCTGAGAGACTGTAGGCTTCATCATAGAGGCCTCATCAAAAGTGACATCTCTGCTGATTATGAATTTGTTGTCCTGTTGGTCCCAGATTTTGAACCCCTTGGTTCCTTTCTTGAAGCCACAAACACACCTTTCTTCGCTCTCGGATCCAATTTGTCTTCTTTTACGTGATAGTAGGCTGGACATCCAAATATCCTGAGCACATCATAATCTCCTGCAGCTTTACCAGACCAAGCTTCAAGGGGGGTCTTTCCCCTATTGCAGACGACGGCAACCTATTGACGAGATGGCATGCATACCCCAAAGCTTCAGCCCAGAACTTCTTTGGTAATGCTGCATTTGACAATATGCACCGAACCTTCTCTAGCAAAGTTCGGTTCATTCTTTCAGCCACCCCATTCTGTTGCGGAGTTTCCCTTACTGTGAAGTGCCTCTCTATGCCCTCATCAAGACATAGCTTCTGGAAAGGGTCTGACTTGTACTCTCCTCCGTTGTCAGAACGAAGGACCTTGACTTTTCTTCCTGTACTCCTTTCCTGATTAACCTTCCACTTCACAAACAATTCTAGGACTTCATTCTGTGTCGCATGGTGTACACCCAGCACCGCCTAGAATAATCATCGATAAACGACACAAAGTAGTGGGTTCCCCCTATTGATGCAGTCTTGTGGGTCCCCATACATCTGTGTGCACATAATCAAGAATGCCTTCGGTGCAGTGTGAAGCTGTTTCAAACTTCACTTTGTCTTCTTGCCTATGATGCAATGTTCACACAGATCCAGTTTGCAGGTCTCTGCACCCTTCAGTAGCCCTTTCCTCACAAGAGCTTGCATAGATTTCTCCCCTGCATGTCCCAGCCTTATGTGCCATAGCCGGGTTAGATCTTCCTTCTGACTGGTCGAAGCTGCCACCTGACCTGTCACTGTACTACCCTTCAAGTAATACAAATTATTCCTGCGGTTGGCCTTCAACACCACCATTGAGCCCTTCGTCATTTTAAGAACACCTTCTTTAATAGACACTCCGAGCCCTAATGATTCCAAAGCACCCACTGAGATCAAGTTCCTCTTCAGCTGAGGGACATATCTCACTTCCTTCAGCTCCCTTACCATCCCGTCGAACATCCTGATAGGAATTGTGCCTACACCCTCCATGATGCATGGATGATCATCGCCCATGACGACCGAACATCCTCCAGATTCTCAAGACTAGTAAACCAATCTCGATTAGGGCATACATGATATGTAGCACTGTGTCCAGGATCCACTCGTTTCCCCCGAGTAACCTACAACAGGAGTAGTAACTGAAAACGAGAATACCGAAGAATCTGAATCTGAATCCTCTGCCTGTGATTTACTGCTAGCAGCCTTTGTCACTCTTGCCAGATTTGCCTCAGATTTGATTCCTTCTTCTTCCCCTTGTACTTTGGACAGTCAACTTTCCAGTGCCCAAACTCTTTGCAATACATGCACTGGTCTTTCTTAAGATCCCTTAAGCCCGGTCTTGACTTCGATCTTCCTCTCACCTCCTTGCCTTTCCTTGATGAGCTCCTGCCTCTTACCTCCAAAGCCTCTGCTGATGAACTAGATCTCCCAGAATGTTTCTCATTCTTCCTTTTCTCATAACTCATCAGTGCTGACGATATCTCATCATAGTCTAAGGTTTGCCTTCCATTTATGAATGTCATTGTAAATATCTCATACTCCTCGGTGGAAGAGAGTTCAGGAGAATGACTGACTTGTCTTCCTCACTTATAATGGCATCCACATTTAGCAAATCCGTAAGAAGCTTTGTAAACCTGTTGAGGTGCTCATTTACTGTGCTTCCCCTCTGCATCCTGAACAATACAGCTTGCTCTTAAGCTGCAGCCTTGACTCCACGCTCTTTGTCAGGTACTTCTTCTCGAGGGTATTCCACATATCCTTTGCTGACTTCTCATGTTGAACAGAATATTTGATATCTTGTGACAAACATGAGCGAATCAGGCCACATGCCGACCTGTTCATTTTTGCCCACTCATCATCAGTGGTAGTATCCTTCTTCTTCTCCAAAAGGAGCGTGTCCTCGAGGTTCTGTGCATTCAATGCATCCATAACCTCACACCTCCACATCCCGAAATTGTTAGTTCCATTGAACTTAACAACTTCAATCCTGGAGTTGTTCATTGTTTTAACAGACTTAGATTCCTCTGCCATTGAGATCCTTTCCTTGACCCTCTAACTATGCGGAAGATCAAATACTTGCAAAATAGATCTATTTCTGAGATAAAAAAGTGATTTTTACCTCTACCTTGAAACCCTAGCTTGAGTTTCTCACCAGATCTATTCCACCCCTGATTCAACGAGCCCTCCCGCGTCCACCTGAGATCGACACACGATCTCCTTGAACACCAATGCCTCTGACCTGAGATCGACACACGATCTCCACCTGATCAGATCTGGAGCCCTTCGAATCTTCAGATATCCCAAGCGTAACCTGAACGCTCTGATACCACTTGTTGTGCTCGGAGACAACAACCCTTAGAAGATCAACCTGATCTCAATCACCAAGAACAATGAAAACAAACTAGAAGAACAGCCAATCGCAAAAACAGATCTAACGAGGTTCGGCCAAACCTGCCTACGTCCTCGGGGCAATTCACGGAGAGAGTTTTCTTTATGGAAGATGATTTACAATAGCTCTGAATCACTATCAACACAAGAGATTCCGCAGCTATACTTTTTCTAAGCACACAACCCTAGAAAATTACAACCAGGGCTTAAATACATAACTTCCCGAAACAACAGATTTCGCCCAAAACCCGACTGTCGGTCGACCGGCCGGTCGACCGACTCCCTCTTACGGTCGACCGAGCCGGTCGACCGAAACAAACAGAGAGTTGGGTTGCTTACAGAGACCCTCTCCGGTCGACCGGTCCGATCGACCGAAGCAACCAAGACCCTCTTCGGTCGACCGGTCGGTCGACGAAGCAACCTGGGAGCAAACCTGTGCACTTCGTGCACGTCGGTCGACCGGTCCGGTCGACTGACCTCTGTCTTTTCTGCTGCTGCTTCTTTTTCCTGCCTGCTGTTCCGTCGCCTTTCGTCGTAGACTCCTTGGCAGTCTTCAACAGCACCTAGCATGACTTCACTTCCTCTACTGTACTCTCTCCTCCAACAATATATGCATACATGTTTGTGATTGGTACATACACACCTCCCTGTAAGTAAAATTTTTTAAAAAATTGTCATAGACTTATTTATATATAGATATTTGATGCATGTGTGTGTGCATATATAGATATATCGAGTTTTATCGGAACCAAACTTGAGCGAGCGGTCTAGTTCAAGTTCGGCTTGTTTACACATTCGAGCTCGATTTTAGTTTAAGTTCGGCTCATTTACCACTCGAGCGAGCCAGAAACGAGCTAAACACCGAGCCAAATCCAAACTGTTCGCGAAGAGCTCGTTTGTTTGACACCCTGGCTGCAATACTCAAAATATATTGCTAATCATTATTGTTTTGCTTGTAATGGTTTAAAGCAGTGTATTATTGGAGTTAGAATGCTACACGACTCTCAGATACAAATTTTTTTTATAAAAATAACATCTCTAATATGAAAGAAGGGTTAAAATCTTGATAAGGTTTTAGCCATTTCGAATAACTGTATCAGAAAACAAGTAGGGGAAGTGGGATTTCTACGTCTCTAATTTTCCGAAGAAAAGAAAGGAAAGGAAACTAAAGAAACTCTATTTTTGTCCAAGCGATTGGACTCCAAGCATTTTAATTTATAGGCGAAATGTTCTTCTACCCTCATAAGATTCGTGCCTAATCTTTGTTAATTTGTCAAATCATTACAAGAAGAAACACTCATATCCTTTGTCAATGCGTGACAAGTTCCTGCAAAAATTAGAGTAAAACAAAAGGGATGTTCGCAACCAAGTGTTGGTTGGGTCGGGCTACAGCCCGCGCACTTTTCATAAATTGTCTTAGAACCCCTTCTATTTTGATTTTTTTTTATATATATTATCTTAGACCTCTTTTTATTTTAGTTTTTCTTTTAGTAAATTTATTCCTGATTCTGCTCCTGATTTAATGAATAATATTAGTTTATTCTTTTAATAAATTTATATAATTCACAAATATATGTTATAAATATTGTAACTCCAAAATTTATTCTTGATTCTAAAGGTATTCGAAATAGTTCTTAATATCCAAGCTTAATAGCACCCTCCAGCCCAACGAACCACCAGGGATTTATCCTGTATCCATAAAGCCTAGCCTTGGTATCCGATTCAATAGCAAAAAGCCCCTAGTATATAATAGATTTGACAAAAAACTCCCTTGTAACTTATATTTTGCAAGAATCGCCTTGAGAATCTAAAATACAATCTGAACTGTTTTGCAAATGTTAAAAAGAGTAATGAGGACAATGTGCCAAGAGTCGAGACTAGAAGAATATGGGGCTTCTGCAAATCCAAAAAAATTAAATGGTTTTCCTGACAAACTTTAATAGCTAATAAGGTGGGCCTTCTGTAATTTATCCAAAATTGTCAAAGGGCGTCAAAGAAATAAAAACTACAAAATGAAGACATACACAAATTTTCTCATGCAATATACCGGCCTCTCCCAAAGCTTCTCTACTCACAAGTCGCCACAATATGTGACGGATGTTAGGATTTTGGGTTGAACAAATTGTCCCAAGTCGGCTAGATATTGGGATGGTCTTGGGTATATACAACTCCACCTATAAGATTACTCTTTTGGGATGGGCCCTAAGTTATTCAATTGGTATCAAAATCATACCCCGAACTTGGTCGTGTGTGTGTGGTGATATTCGATGTTGTTGATCCCCCACGATGGGCGCAAAAAAAAGCAGTAGACCCCTGCAAAGCTAGTTGGGCTCTCAAGAATTTACAACGGTGTGCATGACGCTGCAATTTGTGCTTCACATAAGACGTGTGTGCCCACGCAGTGAAGATTTATAATCTCAATAGAGCATTTGATCTTCTGATGTGAAGATAGTTGAGCTTACAGAGAGACTTTTTTTTCGAGGGGGATTGTTAGGATTTTGAATCGAACAAATAATCTCACATCGATTAGACATGAGAATGGTGATGGGTACATAAAATTTTGGAAAACTCCACTCAAAAACGCTAGTATTGTGAGATAGTGCCCCAATTCCTTCAAACTAGAATTATAGGACAATCAAATTCAAGTCTTATTAAAGGGTGCACTATTTTATGAATATTAAATTCCTCGCCGGTGAATTCCACTCATAAAAACCACCCAAAATTATGGACTATTATAATCTCAACTTGAATCATTAATCTTAAACCAAAGGCGGGCGAGAGAATCTGAATCTTACGTGAAGACCAAATATTTAGCAATTGCTTCTTTATAAGCTTGTCGCCCAATGACGGGTTAAAGAAGAATCAAACCAAATCAAACGAATCGCGACGAGTTCTTAGCACACTGCCTAAAAAAACAGATGCATTTCAATTCATTAGAGACCCAAATCCATCATCCAAGTTAAAAGATGGGTCCAAAATCATTGGTACTTTCCCTGTTCTTGGTGGGGTTCAAAATAGCTCTCTATAGCTCTTCACACCTTCAACAAAACTGTTGGATTTGTTTTGAATTTGGAGGAAAAACTTGATTTTTCATCTTATTTGGTTTTAATCTCACATTGGATACGAGATTGGAGATTGAGTAGTATATATACTAACTCCTTCCCTGCCTATTGTTATGAGTGTTGGGTCATGGGCCACATCCCCACACGCGCGCGCACGGGCCGAGCTAGATTCGAGTGGCGCGCACCGACGACTTGCGGACACGAATACAATTCGATTCAGGGGCTCTTGAACTATATTCAAACAGATTCTCTCTCCCTTATATTTCTTACATCAAAATTCTGAATTCGAGCTTTCTATTTTTATTACTGAATATGTTGTTTTCATTTCGGGTAACGAATCTCTATCTGAGCAGAGGTCTAACTCATTGTCCTGAGCAATCGACCATCTATTTTTTAGGTCAGTGCTTCTGCACAACTGTCACCCGATGCCAGCAATCTAATTTTCTTTTAATTCTATTATATTAGTTGCGTATTTTTTTACAAGTATTTAAGTATTTAGCTTGAAGGAAGATTTATTATTTAATTTGTTGCATGTTTAAAATATAAAAAATATTGTTTATATCCAATGATCTCGAAGATAGAATATTGTTTATAATATTTCATACAATAAATCTTTGAATACAATACTTATTCATGCAATTAATTATTTATATGTTTCATACTATTAAAGTTATTCTTACAATAGAATCATTTAATCCTTCAAAAAATTTCAAAAGCAAATGTATTGAAATCCTTTTTCACAAAAAAAAAAAACCCAAAATTTCAAGATTTAAATTCTACTACAACTTCTTCAAATTTGTTAAAGAAAATTTTATTTATTCTTAAAGATTTCATTAATCAGTTTATTACAAGATTTATAAAAATTATAAATATTATCTATAAGATCTTTCTAAACTATTTAGATCTTATCTTACCATATTATTGTAAAATCTTATCTTGTTGCAAGATTCCTTCAATCTGATTTAATATTTGTCTTTTACATGCTAGATAACTTAATAGTTAGTTAGAAAGATTTCATGCAATAGGATCTTATCTAAAGTTATCATTTTGCAAGCATAGTGAATTATTCCTGCATAGCAATTATTTAGTATGTTATTTGTTTTACTGATATTCTACGAACAACTAAGTAAGGTATTAGTGTAATTATCTATTTCTAACTAGTAATTAGTTAGGCTGCAAAATAGCTACTATAATGCTGTGATAGGAATAACTTTCACATTAAACTGATTAACCTCTGCAACTTAGTATTGCTTGACACAAAGTATATCTTGCTAGAATCATTTGGCATATAATTGAAGAAGGACTATACATTATTTTATTTTGTAAACCCTAATTTTAAATCTACCAACATAAACTACATTCTGACATTTTCAAATAATTGTGAAATACATAATTCATGTAGCAATATTCCGTCGCTATGGCCAACCCTGATCATTCTATAGGTGTTAAACCAGAGAAATTCTACGGCACATACTTTAAGAAGTGGGCAAACAGATAAAGTACCAGTTGACCACTTTAGATCTCATATCAGTCATAAATGGCACCATTCCTGCACCTTCTCCTAAACCATCATCTGTTGGACCTTCTCCTATTGAAACTCCTTCCTCCTAAATCTATTTGAAACATGAAGAAAATAACTATTATTGCCTCTATAAAATTCTTAATGCACTCTCTGATAGTCTATGTGACATTTATTATGAATATAAGAGTGCTAAAGAACTATGGACAGCTCTCGAGGATGAATATGACTTCGATGATGTTGGAATCGAAAGATTCACCTCCTCCTTCAATAAATTCATAAGGTCTGATACTAAACCTATCAATAATCAACTTCATGAATTTTAAAATTATATCCAACACCTTCAATCGAAAGGATATTAGTTCTCCGACGATTATAAGGTGTCATGTCTCATTAATAAACTCCCTCCTTCTTGATCAGTTTTTACTGGAGATCTCTGTCACAAGCAAGGTGACCTAACCCTTATTCAAACCCTAAAAGCGATTCCCATAGAAGATCAGCATAGGCAAAATTTCAAACCCAAGTCTGAACTAAAAGCCAAAATCAACTTGGTGGAAGATAAGCCTAAGCGTAAATTTATAAATCCCAAGGGTAAGAAATTCAAGAAACCCAATCACTTTCATTGTTCTTCTCATGCAAACTCTTCTTCTTTCAGACCTTTTCAATCTTTCTCCTTCAAACCCAACATCTCTGGCCAGAAGGCTGATGGAAGATTTTGCTACGTCTGCGGGAGAATTAATCACTTGCCACTTTAATGTTTCAACCAGAAGAAGGAACCCGTCAAAACTCAACAATGAGAAAATGGAGGAAATGGCGGACACAAGGTCAATATGGTAGAACTGAACTCCAACTCTTTTAGGTTAGATTCTTCTCTTCCTATTGTCAACTCAATCACCTTCTCCTCAGACTGGTGGTTAAACTCAGGAGCTAATATCATATCTGTACTGAACGCTCCTGGTTTAAATCCTATCAGGAACAACGTGGAGGAAGCGTAGCTTGGTAGATGACTCCACCAGAGAGATAAGGGAAACTGGACGCATTGATTTGAAGATGACCTCCGAGAAAATTCTGACTCTTCAAGACGTCCTGCATATACCCTTACTTCTGAAGAATCTGATCAGCGAATCATCCCCTTCTTAGAGCTGGCTATAGAATTGTCAAAAAGTCCAATAAGTTTATAATCTCCAAGTCTAGTACTTGTTGGCCCAAAGGCCCCCATCACTCTAATTTGATGATGATTAACTCATATAGTTATAGTTTACTAATAATCTTGTGTTTATATAGTTTCAGTTATTGATCAAGATATTAGTAGGTGTTTAGCCTCAACAAAAGAGTTTTGGGAGCTAACACATGTTGATTCAAGAGCTCGCGCGTCAAGATCGTATCTAGCACTCGGTTGGAGTCAAGCTCGTTGGATCGTGTTTGGATCGAGTCGACCTGGAGAAGGAGTTCTACAAGAAGATTTTGGCTTGTATTTAGTTTAGATCTTGTGTAAAGATTAGATAGTGTTGATATGCTCAAGTTCACACACACAAGTTTAAAGTTTGATTTTTGGTTTAACCGATTTTTGATTTCATATCAAAAACATAGATATATATTATAAGTATATTGGATTCTATCCATATACAATATGTTTCATATTTGTTTCAATATCATATTTTTGTATTTATACAAGTTTGAGAATGTCACGCCCCGCTTCCCAAAATACGCGGGAATGGGGTCGCGACGAGAGTCGGCGACGTATATACGCGAGGAAAAATACCCACGTATATACGCTAAGCCTAAATTAACCTGAACAAGCTATAAATCAGAACTATAATAATCAAGGATCACTGCAATAATACATATAAGACTACACATGATAACGATGAATAACAGGAAGAAAATGACAGCTGAATAGAAGTCAAAGTGATATACAGAATCAAAGAATAATAACAAGAGTAAAATGCAAGTATACCAGAATCAAAGGGAGAGGACCCAAGCTCCTCGCAAGGCGTGTCGTCTCATCGAAAACCTACACATTAGAAACAATCGTCCAATAGCTGGACGTGCAAACCCAGGGTCATCAGAACGCGGCCATAATGAGTGTGTGTGTAAAGGGGAAACAGCTCGTGCAGAAGAAATAATGTGCATAAATAGTAATAAGAGTAACTGCAGATAAAAGAGACCATATAACAGATAAATAAAAGAACTATAATAAACATATTAACAACACGTATAAGGATAGGCAACAACTGATCAATAGAAAGCAAGCAACCGATGTCACAATAGGTAACCTATCACATGCCACTAGGCTGGTATCCAAGTCTGGTCAGGGTTATGGTTATATGTCTATCACAGTGGTATATGTACAGTCAAGTGATACAGTCAGTCACGATATGCTATAACAATTTGTTAACATTTATTATGTCAGCGAACACCAATTGCCACCTGTAATAGACGCATCCCATACTACGCCTACTACACGTATCAATCAGGGTCCTAAGTTATTGAAATTAATGGAAGAGACTTTATCCATGCTTTAGGTGGGTTCCGTACATACCCGGAACCACGGCCCAATCACCTGGCGCTGAACCAGGTCCTACCGCTAGGTAGTCAATAACAATAACAATGTGTCAATACAATGAAATTATGGACAATACGGGATGTCAGTCATCCCCGGAACCCTGCAGTGGAACCGTATCTCGGCTGCGCAACCTGTATCCTAGGTCCACCCAAAATACAGACGCTGTCTCCTCCATCAATTTCCCCAATCCCAGTGTAAGTTGTCCATTTACATTATTATTCATTCAATTCAGTTAAACCAGTCAATGTCCATATTATCTAGAACACTGGGACGATACGGTGACAGTAACAATAACAGTACAGTAACAGTCAATCAGTAATCGTATACACGGTGAACAATATCAGTAACAGTAACCGTGTATACGATGAACAATAGGACTGTACCGTGGTTACGGTCAAACAATCATTTTCCCAGTAACTTCAATAACATGGATAAAATAACAGTAACAGTCTAGCTACTGCTCAATAAACAGTCTCAACTAAAGCTGACCATAATCTCATCCATCCATGTTAAAGAGATATCAATAACTAATCCATCAACTTATAATCTCAATACAATTCTCATGAATCACTAAGTATCAGTCCGTATCAGTGCAATCCAAACAGTGACTATCATATCAATGAATCTGTAATTAGTCCTCTCTTCAACACCATATGTTCTAATCCTATACCCTCAACAACTGAGATCAAATAATAACTATTATCAAACTCCAAGATGTAGATCACCATCATAATAAGTCATCTCTGTTAACTGAAATAGTCAATAACCAATCATGAAGTATATGGTATGTCCTCGAGATCAACAAGTCAATACATATTGAATTATATCTAAACAGTCAACATCCTCAATAAGTAATCTAGAATATCTACTCTTGATAATCAACATCAACAACATAGCATCTAACAGATCCCAAATGCCTGCAACGTCAATCTCACCATAATACAAGACAGGCTCCAATAAAAAGGAATATAGATCCTGGGTAACCTCTAACTCAAGATCAATTTAAGTCACAACTCAACTAATCCAGTCATATCTGATATGTCCTCAATACTCACTAATAAAGTCAGGTCTAATTACTGATCATCATACAATGTAAATAGCATAAGTCCCAGATCAATCCAAAGTCATCCTATCTAACTTACATTCCCAATAGTTACATGATCGTCAAGTATCAATATACATCAATGAATCTGATATAATAATTGTCATTCCAACATATATCAATATCAGCACTAATCCCCTCACTCTAACATACAACTCTAAATCTCAAATCCTCAAGAGTTCACATTTCTATTAAGATTAAACATGATATCCAATACTCGGTATCACAACATATACATGCATCTAAGTTCTATTAGATCAAGTCATTACCACCAATATCCATCTCAAATACCCTCATGCTACATCCTGATATGTCTACAACAATACTCTAGATATACATAGGACAAACATGAGGGTTCTAACATGTATCAATAATCATGCATATCATATCTCTATACACCCAACATGTAAAATAACAGGAGATGACCGTTCACCCCCACGCTCGATGATCTCCACACATAAACATGTAACATAAGAAATCTACTCAACAATTTACATCACATATAAAATAATATTTGCGATCATTTAATAAATAAAGAGAGAGAAAGAGAGAGAGAGACACTCACCTTGGGGAATCTGGTCATTACCGGGCGAGTCGCCGTTACAGTCGCTGTGGTGCCGCTCTTCACTGTTGGACTGCATGGGAGGGTAGCCAAGGTGCTGGAGAAGGCCACCGTGCCGGTCTCCGACGACAACTTGGCGTGGATCAGGAGAACTCGCTGCTCGCCCGGGGAAGATGGGGGCGGTCTGGATGGTGCACGGCTGTCCTTGTTGTTGTCGCTGTTGCTGGTCCGGATCTCACCAAACAAATCCAAAATGCTGTAACACGCAACCAATATATACAAATAATTATAAATACACGCTAAACACCCACACGTGCATACGAACATATACACGTACACGTATATATACACGTATACAAGCATACACACACATACATACATGCATACTTAAATAATTGCCAACACATTATTATAAGTACATACACTTAATTAAATAACATACCCATCTATACAATTAAATAGAAACCCATGCATATAAATCATGCATACATATACATGGTTATACATAAACACATGCATGCATCCAAATTAATAAATATACTTATACATTAATTAATTTACACCCATGCATGCACATATACATCATGCATGCACATGCATGCCTATCACTAGCCACGCACATACCAACACAAATAAAAATGAACTTCCCAATAATTACACAAATGCCATTATACATGAAAATAACGCTAACCTCGGGGCAACTTGCGGCACACCGATGGAGGCTCCGACGGAGGCGTGCGGGGTCGCGGAGGGTGTCGTTGGATAGAGCAACTCGCCGTGAAGGGCGTGGGGTGCATTCGCGCTCGCCGACGTCGATCAACGGCATCCCGCGGAGAGCCCGAAAATGGTTCGGAGTAGGATTTTGCCGCACACAACCAAGCACAAAAATACATGAATTCAAATGTGTTTGACATTGTTACATGCCTATAAACATTAACAAATAAAATATAGAATGTGGGAGGGAAAGAAACCTTACCAACAAAATAATTCTCTCGGCCAAGATGCGCACAAGTACAAGAGACGTGTGCTGTGGCCGACCATCTCCCATCGAACAAGAGCTCCGGCATTACCTTATCAAAAGAAGCCAAATTGGATCAATGCTCATGCAGCTGTGTCTATACCCACCTCCTCTTCATATGATTTGTTTCTTTCTCCTGGTTCCTTGTATTATTGGCAGCATCCCCAAAGGTTTATGCCACTTATATATTTCTACCCCAACCAATCAAAAATCACTCACACCTGCATCATCAAGATAAAGTGAAAGGAAGCTCACCCAGTATGGAGACTCACGGCCAATAGATGTGGCCTGGTGAGGAGGAGGAGGTCTGGAGAGTTGGGTGGCGACCTGGTGGCGCTCGGCGCTGCGGGCTAGCGAGGAGGGATCCGGTCACGGGCTGGGCTGGTGTTGCCGCAGATGAAAGGGGGGCGGCAGGCGAGGGGAGGTTGTGCGGCTGATGGGGCGCTGCTGGGGGTGCTGTTGATGGGTGCTCGGCCAACCCCTGGAGGAGGCGCTGGATCTATAGGGGGGTGCGGCGGCTGGAGGAGATGGGATTAGTTAGATTTAGGTTTTGGTTTTAAGGGTTGGGATAAATAGAATGGGTTATTAATGGGTTTCGGGTTGGATTAGGAATGGGTTAAATCCAATAGAGTAACGGGTGGTGGGTTTGATCCAAATGGGTTTGGATTTAGAAAATAGAAACGGGTAATGGGTTATGAAATCCAAGCGGGTATGGGTAGGATCAAGGATACAAGGAAAGGAGATAATGCTACTACTAAAAATATAAATACAAAATAACAATAATAATCACTACCACTAATAATAATAATGAATAATAACCTTAATGAAATAATGGGAATAATAAATATGTAACAATTAATAATAATGGTAATATAAAAATAATAGTACAAGTAACTAAAATGTTTATAGGAAATAATGGCAATAAATATATAAAGCCAAATTGTCATTTATTATCTCAAAAATAATTTGCATATTTAATAATAATAATCACAGGAAAATAATAAATTAAGTTGAGTAAATAAAAATAATCAGTAAATCAAAATAAATACTTTAGGAAAATTAAAATACAGTATTTCTAACTGGGGATCTTACAGAGAAAATCGGATTTCCATTTCAAAGTTTGATTTTTTGGAAAATACTAATTTTGTGTTTAAGCCTAATTTCTATATCACAAAAATAGTTCAAATAGTTTGTAATATGTGTTGATTTTTGGTCACACATGTTTGGTATTCAAAGATCTTATAAGAACTTATTTTGTGGAATTTATGTGTATTTATGGGATTTTATTGGAATTAAAATACCTAAGTTTTCATCTCAGAATTTCTGCCAGACGCTGCTGGTGGTTGACCGGACGGTCGACCGGACCAGGAGTCGGTCGACCAGACCGGTCAACGGATGTGCACGAGGAACGTACACATGGCCAGCCTGAAAGGTCGGTCAACCGCGCGATCGACCGACTGAAAGCACCCAACTCTCGGGTGCTGGCCGGTTGACCGGGCGGTCGACCGAAGGCTTGGCCCAGTCGACCGGGTGGTCGACCAGAGGCACAACTGTTAGAAATATGACCGTTGCGCCGGTCGACTGGGCGGTCGACCAGAAAGATAATTTTGCCCTTTCTTGCTGCCAACGGGCAGAATTTTGGAGGCTTATAAATAGCCCCTCTTAGGTTGTTTTAAAGAAGTTTTTCAAGAGCAAAATTTCTCTTCTATACTAGTGTTTTTCAGTAAGAGTTCAAAAGAGTTTTTAGGTAAAAAGATTTGTCTTTATTTGTTTTAAAGTGTTGAAAAAATCAAAGAAAAAAGAGTCTTTAGGAATTGATTTTTTATCTTTATTTCAACATCTATCTTGTAATTTTCCCAAGTGTTTTTCTTTATTATTTTCATTCCAAACACTTTGTTTTCTCACACTTGAGCTATCATATCTATCCTATCTTTAGGATCTTGCTTTTGGTGAGAAAATTTGGTTTGTGGTCTTTGTGATCACTTTGTGGTCTTTGTGATCACCAAGGTTGTTTGTGATTTTTGAGATCACCAAAATTATAACTCTCTCTTTGCTTTGGTTTTGTGTCTTTCCCTCTAAGTGTAAAGGAGGTTGTGATTTGGGTTTGTTGTTATTCCTCTTATGAAGAGGTGATTATGGTTGGTTTGGCTTTGTGCCTTGTCCCTCTTAGTGAAGAGGTGATTGTTATTTGGCTAGTACCCATCTCTCTAAGTATAGAGGTGATTGTTGTTGTGTCTAGCCTCTTGTGTAGAGGTTGTGTTGTTGGAGAGAGGAGTTGTGTACTCCTAATTTGTATTAACAAATTCTCAGTGGAGGTTCCCTGTGTGGGAGGTCTCGTGTGGACGTATAGTGGAAATCCTTCTGTGTGAAGGCGGGGACGTAGACCAGTGGCTCGAATCTCAAAACATATCTCGGTGTTTGAGATTGATCCACTATCTCTAAACTCTCTCTCTCTCTCTCTCTCTCTCTTATATCTTGCATTGATTCATATTCCCCATATCATATATATGCTTAGTAGTGATTGTGTGCTCCATTTGTGTTGAACCAAGAGAGCTTCATATAGCACATTAACTCTTATTTAGAGAAATTTAGAGGAGATAGTTCAGAGCCCGTCACTGGAAATTCGGCTACACTCTTTGGTTACACTTAGTGTATTGCAATTTTTTTTAATTCTGCATCACTTGTCATTAGATTTGCCATACACCTATTCACCCCCCTCTAGGTGTATTTTCAGTACTTTCATTGGAAAGAGCTTTGTTTGTGATGGCCTTTTCTGGCTCAATGTAATCAATACTTCTAATAATAAAAGTTCTATTCCTGTTGTTTTGAACATTGAGCCTTGTAATACTTGCATGGAAGATTGGGACATGTCAACTTCATTCCTATCAAGAAAATGATTAACTTGAATCTCATTCCTAAATCTTCTTTTGACACATCTTCTATATGTGAAATCTGTGTTTAGGATAAGAACACTCGAAAATTCTTCAAGCATTCTTCAAGGATCCAAAGGTCAAGATCATCTCATAGTAAAATAGAATTTGTATTGTAAAATTTTATAAACAAATATTGTAATCTATGATTTAGGTGAAGCAGAATAGAAGAAGAAAATTGTGATGAACAATAATGTAAGGTTCTAAAAAATCAAGAAAGAAAAGAATAAGGTGAAAGTGCATAGAGAGAAAGTATACTCTTATAATCTAAGCGTAGATTCAAGGGAAAGGCGAATATTTTTCTGAGATCAAGAGAAATGTTAGATTTCTTTGTATCAAGTTTATTAATAAAGTTCTCTCCCCGTGGACATAAGCCAAGTTTGGGCCGAACCACTATTCTTTTTCTTATATTTTTTAATATTCATCTTGTGTGCTCGAGATACTCGATCTCATGGCGTGCTTGAGGTCGTTGGTAGAGATCTCCGAATCTCCTAATTCTTGATATTGAGTATGGTATCCTGGGCTATGCACTCAACAAAGGTAAATTCCCCTCCTCTTACTAATGACGAGGAAATTGAAAATTGCAAATTTTTCCTTCCGGCTCCCATGAGCTTATTTCGATCTTATCCCCGCCACAAGCTGGTGTAGTTGACAGGCCTATTTGAGATTTTTCTGCTAATGGAGAATTACACTGTTAAGGATGCCTGTAGATTGCTTCATAACACCTCGTATCAAGATTTACCAGGGGAAAAAGACACCTCGTGTCCGTTCACGCATGTAAACATAAACTTGAACGGAAAGTAGTGTACTTTCACCAACCAATCTATAATTATCATATGTAAATTTCATGGATAATTTTGTGAGAAGTGTGAATGAGAGTGACACTCTTCAAATTAATTAATTGCAGTTTGACCGTTGCTATCCCAAAGAAATTGACATTAAATGATAGAAATAATTATTTCTTCTATTGAAAATTAATATCATCCCTTGTTTCGTCGCAAAAGAGGTAAAAGTCTATAATTCGTAAATCACTTACAACTCAATTACAATTACGGCGTTTATTTGAACCGTAATTCGTAAAAGACTTACGCAACTCAGCTATCACTCACATGCAACCCAATTACCACTCACTTACAGCCCAGTTACAGTTAATTTTATGGTCATGCAGATTTGTATTATTTTTTTAATGTTAATATAATTTTTTTAATATTTAACATTTTTAATATTTATTTGCATTATTAAACCTTTTAAATCATCAAATAGTTAATTTTATGACGATTTTTTCACTTATGACTTAAACATTACGATAACCAAACACCGTAAAATACAATACACTTTCTCACTTATAATTTTATATACCAACTAAACACCGTAAAACTTACATGCATGTAAACTCATTTACAGGTGTAAAAGACTTTACCAATTATGACTTAAGAATTACGGCCAATTACGACAACCAAACAGACCCTATGTGGTAGATGGAAGGAAGCAAAACCAGAAATAAACAAACATGCATGAAGGGAAATAAGGAGTCGACTCCCATCTCCTTTTGAAAGAAAGAAGCATCAGCAAAATGTTGGAGAAGAGTTTTGCTTCTCTTTCATCTCAATTATCAATAGTCCAACGGGATAAACTTCTTTCTGGCAAAAGTTTAGTAAATCACATTAATGAAACACGAGGGGTTCCTTTGATCTCACGATCTTTTTCTTTAAAAAAAAAAAAAAAAAAAAAAAAAAAATTGTAAATTACATACTCTTATGTTTTGTTACTCTCGATTATTGTCTCGCTACAAGTTATAATACATTTGTTAAAGAGAAGTTTCTCATGTAAGAACATATCCATGGGCTCTCTCCTTCTCTATTTTAGAGAGTCTAAATCAATAAATTAGATGTCCAACCCAACTCCCTATGTGGGTCCCTATTTTAGGAGCGAGTTTTGGATTCTCAAATGTAGAGAACAAAATCCACTCTCCAAACTGTATTCATTATTATTATTTTAATCTATCACAAATTATTTTTAAATAATACAATAGTGTCAATGACCAAGCTGTCTTTAAAAAATAATAAAAAAATCAAAGTAGTCTAATAGATAGCTCTCTTAAAGCATAAATGTAATACAAAGCTCTCTAAATTAATATTCTCTTTAAAATAATTTAAATTTAAGGAGCTTCTTTTAGAGTTGCTCAAACGCGTTATACAAAGTGCTACTGTCATCGCTAAATTTCTTTTCTAATGTTGAGTAGAGAACAAACACAGCCACCATGGAACCACTATAGTTATTCCATTCAAATCCAAGGTGAGGATTTGGATTTAAACCCATGACAGCAAGTTACACTGATAATATAGCGTTTTTCCTATGCTACCCATTCCCAATAATTTATACTATATCATCCTCAAGTTCACTTGCTTAAAGGGGCTAGGGCATGCTATGAGATTTTAAATTGATTAAAATGACTAGAAATATAGCCGATGCATTCTTCCCTCATTAAATTGTTATGGTAAAAGATTGCAATTATGAAATTCGGATTTTACCAATTATATATAGTTCTACGTGACCATTCTTTTTTGGGTGTGAGTAATTTCCTAAGAGATTAATCCACGTTTCAAAATAATGGAGTGAATATAATCAAATCACAAAAAACCAACGCAAACACAGGGAATTACGTAGAACTCAAATGGGAGAAAATCATGGAGGGAGAAAAATTCCACCATATCAATGGCGATTACAGGTGGGGTTTTTCGGTCTGCTACGGTTTCTAAATCACGATCCCTCTTCATATTGGAAGGGTTTTAATGTATACAAGTCATGTCTTTGGATAAAACTAAGAAGTCCTGCTTAGCTCGAACACTTAACTCCCTTATCTCTGAGGCGGTTAAGTTGAACATCGTGATTTGAATGAGGTAGAGGAGAGTCCATCTTTATCAGATTCTCTGCATCCAACTGTCAATATGGTTGATTTATGCCCGAGTTACAACTGTCGGTTTCAAATAGGGATTTGACTTATAGAAAAAGATTCTCACAACTGATTTTATCTCTTCTTTCTAACTATGAGTCACTCGGGGTTTGAATTGAATGGGTACTCACGGTCAGAAGATCTAGAAGTAGCCATATGCCGCTCCCCTGTTTGGTATTGGATGAACACGTAGTGTGATCTCAAAGAGGTCGGACACTGACTACTACAGGGGGATTTCGTTTCAGTCACCTAAGTCAAACCGTAATTAAGAAAATACTCACTCGCATAATTTTATTCGCTTCAGCCACCTCCTTTTTTAAAGTAAGGATATGTGCTCATGTGTTTGGGCTGAAGCACTCATTAACGGTGAAAGACGAAAGTTCCCTAAGTAATTGCTTAAAAAAAACTAAAAGCAGATCGCTTCGAAAATGTTTTATTTCTGAGGACTGCGACTATGATCACAGTCCTCACAAAATGATCGCAGTAAAAGATCGCGATTATGATCACAGTCCTCACAAATGATCGCAGCCATATTTCTGAGGACTGTGATCTGATCACAGTCCTCACAAAATGTATTATTTATGAGGATTGTGACCATCGCAGTCCTCACAAAAACATCATGTTTCTTAATCTTTATAGGATTGCGTTTATGTTCACAGTCCTCTTTATTATGATTGCGATCATGATCACAATATTCATAATAATGTCCTATATTTGCATATTTATGAGGACTTTGAACATGATTGGTCGTAGTTCTCACAATATATTTTATTTTTGAGTTTTTATGAGACTGTGATCATGATCGCAGTCTTCTTTATTAGGAGTATCACCATGATCGCAGTCCTCACAAAAGGCCCTATTTCTAAGTCAGTCCTCATAGAGGACTGCAATCATGAGTCCAAATTCTCATATTAATATTGTAATCATCAGCAGACCCCAGTCTACTGACATAGAACGTTCCCTAACGCTCAAACAGATTCATCGCGAGTGCGAACAAACGAGATCTACAAAAGGTCGATCCCAAAAAAAATTCAGAAAGGGAGCTCCCGCCCCCTTCCAACCCCCACGGCGATCTGGCCGCGCAAGTCGACCCGCGAATAAATCTGCGTTGGGATCAAGGTTGAAGGGAGAGCAGCATCGTGGGTGATGGGGAAGGGAAAAATATATAAAGAAGTGGTGGCTAGGAGAAATCGATTTATGTTGACGTGGATGAAACGTTAGCAAGCAAAATTATGAAGTTAAATTTTTTTTTCTAATTATAAAGCGAAATATGTGACTGTAGCAAAAATTTTCTTCGTTTTTTATGAGGATTTCAGCTTTAGCATGAGCTTTTATCTCCTCTAGTTGTGTGATAAAAATGAATGAAGAAATTAGTTGTGTAAAAATTTAAGGATCACTGAATAATATGGGGCCGCTAGCATGAATCATCAGCATGCTTTGTGAATGACAAGAAGGCACTTCTAGTTTCCTAGAACAAAGAAAAAAAACAAAGAAAAATAAATATTAGTATTTTTACTTTATAGTAACAGAAATAGTTGCAAATCCGGAGAATAACACCTTTCCCACGTGCTTTCCACCCTTTACAGAAAAATTAATTTTGTATAACAATTTACAGCAAAATGGTTTTGCACAGCAATGCTTTTCGTGTACCACAGAGAAGATAGAGAGAGAGAGAGGGAGGGGAGAAAAGACACCTCTTGAACGTATAGTTCATTCTTAAAACACAAATCGAAAATCATTTTCCCCTCCGCTCCTCTTTTACAGTTTCCCTTGTTTTCCTTCATCTTACATATCAAAAATATGTGGAGGAAATGAACAAATGAAATTTTCCTTGGTAAGTCTAATTTCTAGTAACACACCAGAAATATCATATTTTGTCAGATATAACACGCAGGACTAATGCAAGAAAAGTATAGACACCACAGAGAATCATTGGTACTCTCAGAATGGATCCCATGACCACATTTGGAAGTGTCAGTTTCACAACATTTAATACAGCCATTTAAATAAACAAGAATGGTTGATAAAAATAACAAATCTCTCACAGCCAAATGCACATGGTAGATCATTCAACATTTCAGCTTTAATCCTACATCTAAGATGAACTTCAATTGTCAATCAACCACTAACATGCATTATTAGAGCCGAGTAGCCGTATATCCCAACTATAGCTAATAATAAAAAGTTCACTCAACCAACAGTAAAATCTAATACAGAAATAAACACTAGTTGATTTGGAAAACTTCCAGTAGATTTAGCACTAAATCAACTGAGCCTCTGTGATAACCTGAAGATCTAGTAAATCACAAATAGTTCTGGTGATAAAACACAAGCACAATGTGGTGCGCAGCTCTCAGTTCAAAACAAAATTGAAGTAAAACAAACTATCATTAAATATGACAGCAGTAAGTTACTCATTTCTTCTTTCCTCCCTTCGCAGCATCTCCGGCCTTCGTCTGCACATACACAGAAAATTGATAAAACAGTAAGCATCTTTCATGTGAGAAACAATGCAATCTAGCATTTAAGACTAGCGCTATGACTCTCAGTTGACAAGCAGTTGAACTGAATCCATCCCTATTTGCTGCAAAAGGTTGCTCGCCAGAAAATTTGTGTAATATAATGCTATCATAAATCAAACAGCTTTCTGAAACTCAGCTAAACTCTTCCTAAAAACAAAGTTAAAACAGATGTGACAAATATACCTTCTTAACACCACGGATCTTCTTGGCCCTGTTCTTCCTTTCTTTCATTTGCTTCCTCGACTTCTCCACCTTTGTGGCTAACCCGTTCTGTAAAAAGACCATAAAGTTTGTTAGCAAACAAAATGTCTACACACACCAATGACAAAGGGTACACGACAGAAGTCTTGGGTCAGCTTAAAAAGATTAC